>JAVXUP010003597.1:0-61246 GCA_033070095.1 Escallonia herrerae | reverse complement strand
CGAAATGGCCACTGTACCCTACCCTCTCAGATACAAGCAACCCACCTTCGTGCTCTTCAACGGGCGTGAAGGCAATGCCTGTGAGCACTTGACGAGATTCGTCGGCTCATTGGAACAGTATGGCCCGGGCGATAGTTTAAAGTTGAGGGAGTTTCACAAATCCCTCACGGGCTTGGCATACACTTGGTATCATCAAATCCCCGCGGGGACAGTCCATTCTTGGATGAGATGGCCCAACTATTCTTGGACAAATTCCACTACGAAGCCAAGCGCGTCACCATAGTGGACATCGCCAGAATTCTGGCGAAGACTTAACCAAATATGTGCAACACTTTCACCTTAAGTGTCTCGAGTGTACAGATTTCAGCAAGGACGAGACATTGGTCCCCATATGCATCAAAAACATGAACGACATCTATCGGGTGCACATTGAGAACTTGCAGTTAAGGTCTTGGGGGCACCTCAAGGAAGCAGCGCGACGTACTTACGAGATGGTCGGCCCTGTCAAACCATGGAGGACTCGCACGCAGAATGCATTGCTGGCCTCGACAAACATACCTAGCGCTCAGCGTGACAGCAACAGCACCAACCATAACAGTGTCAGCAATTACGTTGGCTCCAAGCTTCTGCTCCCGGATAGGGACCAACGCCCCGACAAACGAAGACAGTAGGAGACCCCTCCTGCCTTTCCATGTGACCTGAATACGGTGAAAGAACTCTTGACAGAATGGGTTGCTAACGACCGCAATTTTAGACTACCACCTGTGAGGATCCCTATCACGGACGAAGAAAGAACCCGGCCCAACTACTGTCCCTTCCATCAAGCCCTTGGTCATCCTCTTCAAAATTGCAAAGCACTACGAACCATCTTTGCAAGAAAGGTCGCATCAGGCGAACTACAGTTACGGAAGAACAATGACGTGCGTAAGGACCCTTACCCGAACCATGGTAACAACAACCGAGGGCATCAGGTGCTCATGGTCGTTACA
The DNA here is from genome assembly GCA_033070095.1 of Escallonia herrerae. NCBI lineage: Eukaryota > Viridiplantae > Streptophyta > Magnoliopsida > Escalloniales > Escalloniaceae > Escallonia > Escallonia herrerae. The sequence goes on along the minus strand of JAVXUP010003597.1, from coordinate 60,257 downwards.
GACCACGTCGAGCCTCTAGTCCCCAAAGTTCCTGCAGAGGTCTCCTCTATGGTCACACCTTGTATTACTCCCACCCTTCAACCAGTGTCCTCAGTCGGATAGATGACGAAGATTAAAAGTTTTTTTGATGAAATGGAGTTCTCACCCACGGCACGGGCTTACCTTTCAAACTGTCTGATCGAGGTCACCACAGGCCTCGGTCCTGAATGTTTCACTGCCCCAGCCGAGCTCAGACATGTCCCTTCTACTGCATTCGTTTTCTCGGACGAGGACTCACCACCAATTGAACACCACAACCGACCGTTATACCTCGAATGCACTATTACAGGCACAGGCTTTCGTTGCGCCTTAGTGGACTGCGGCACCTCAATCAACATCATTCCCCTCATCACCCTTTAGCAAGCCGGCATACCACCAAGGAAGATCATCCGTGACCCAGATTACTGACTTCGAGCAAGGCCCCCAGTCTACCCTCGGCCACATCACTGTCGACCTTATGGTCGGCACTGTCCGTCGAGACACCACTTTTCATGTGATAGACAGCGAGTCCTCCTTCCACCTTCTGCTTGGACGAGCTTGGATTCATGTTAACAAGGTTGTTCCCTCAACGTACCATCAATGTGTAAAACTGGTGGCCGATCATGTGGGACACGAGGTAGCACTAACGATCCCCGCAACCAGGGCACCCTTCGAATATGTCGAGTCTTGCTTCACCGAGGCCTCTTTCTTCACTGAGCTCGCCCCAGATGGTGAGAACGCCACTCACATCCATTCCACCAAATTGCCAGAATGGGACGAGTTGTGCGGAAACAAACCTCCCAAGTCCAAGTCTGAATCCAATAAGAACAACAAGAGCAAAACATCAGCTTCTTCGCGCGCCATACGCGGTCTTGATCGATTCTCCTCCCTCATCCCCTAAGTCAAAAAAGCACAAGTCTGAACCTACCTTCCGACGCATCGTCAAAGACGGGAAAGTGATTTACCAGTTATGATGGTGTGCGGGGGTCCCTGGTGGTTCGTCATCTAACCCCCTCAATTCTGACCCGACCGCAAAAACAGAATGGTGCTGTACGGCTGAGCATTGCCCGCCAGACCCCGAACTTACTCCAGGCACTGCCCCACGCTGCTATGAAGACCACCCTCAACCGCAAGCCGAAGATCTTGAAGAAATTAACCTGGCCGACCCAGGCGAGGAACCCCGTTTGACATACATTGGCACAAAACTCGCCCCAGGCCAAAGAGAGGAATTGGTTACCCTCCTCGACGAATATCACGATGTATTGGCGTGGAGTTACAACGAGATACCGGGGCTGGATCCCACCTTGGTGACGCACCATCTTAACATCGCTACAGGCAGGGTTCAGCCCTGTCCGACAGCATCCGAGATCCTTCCGTCCAGAACTCGAATTGAAGATCAAGCGAGAGATCGAGCGACTTCTATAGGCCGGCTTCATTGAACCAATTACTCATCCCATATGGCTAGCCAATATCGTCCCTGTCCAGAAGAAGAGCGGCCAAGTACACGTTTGTATTGACTTCCATGACTTGAATAGAGCTTGTCGCAAAGATGAGTTTCCACTACCTAATATCGACATGCTTACGGAAGCTACCGCCGGATACGAGACCTTGTCCTTCATGGATGGTTTCGCCGGCTACAACCAAATTTGAATGAACCCGGACGACTGCGCCAAGACAGCCTTTCGGACTCCAATGGGTAACTTTTATTGGAAAGTCATGCCTTTGGGTCTCAAGAATGCGGGTGCTACCTATCAGCGAGCCATGACCGCCATCTTTCATGACATGATACACCGTACCGTGGAGGACTACGTCGACGACCTCATCATCAAGTCTAAAAGGGAAGGCGATCATCTCACAGACCTGCGAGCGGTCTTCGATCGTTGTCGACAATACAACATGCGGATGAATCCGTTGAAATGTGCCTTTGGAGTCTCCTCCGACAAATTCCTCAGCTTTTTGGTTAGTCGACAAGGGATCAACATTGACCCTTCTAAAGCTGCTTCTATCCAAGAAATGCCCCCGCCTTGAAGAGCTTCCTCAGCAAGGTTTCCTACCTTCGACGATTTATCCCTGCCTTAGCCGAACTTATCACGCCCTTTCGGTGCTTGACACACAAAAGCACACCATGGAGTTGGGAGGCGCCCCAACAACGAGCATTCAAACAGATCAAGGCAATCCTCATGTCGCCACAGACCATGGTCGTGCCCCAGCGAGGTGTTCCACTCTTGCTTTACTTAACCTCCACACCCAGGTCCGTGGGGGCCTTGTTGGCCCAAGAAGTAGGTGAAATAGAGCGTCCAGTTTATTACCTCAGTCAATCGATCAGGGGACCCGAAGCCAATTATTCTGAGCTCGAGAAGCATTGCTTTGCCTTGGTCTACGTCTCGCAGAAATTTAGGCACTACTTCTTGTCGCACCAAATCATGCTTGTCACCAAGGCTGATCCACTACGATACATGCTCACACGCCCTACCTTGTCTGGACAACTTACCCACTGGTTATTGCTGCTAGCCGAGTTTGGCCTGTCCATTAGAAAACCTACAACTCTGGGGAGCCAAGCACTCACCGATCTTCTGGCCTTCTTTCTGCGACAACAATGTGAACTGACTTCAGATCAATTACCGGGGGAGGAGACGGCCCTAATCTCTGACATAGACGACTTGTGGATACTCAAATTCGACGGCTTAGCCACTAGCAAAGGTCCTGATAGAGCTCCCCTCCCGCAAGGGGGGGCCGATATAGTCCTTCACAATCCACAGGGTGTTACCCTATCCTTCAAGCTCGCGTTCCCAGTATCCAATAATGAAGCCGAATATGAGGCCCTTGTCATCGGCCTCATGCTAGCTACCAGCATGGGGGCTAAGTCATTATGCATAAAGGGGGACTCAAACGTGATAATGAAACAAGTTGACGAAGAGTTCGCGGTCAAAGAGCCAGCTCTGGCGCCTTATCGTGCCCTGGTACAACACTTGGAAGGAAGACTTGGCCATGTCCAATATGAACATCACAACAGGTGCCACAACTGACATGCGGACAGCTTGGCCACGATCGCATCGAAGATTGAGTTTGACGGTGAACGGCAAGTGTTAACCATCATCAGAAGAGATGCGCCATGCACGGCATTGAACCTAGTCCCAAAAGAAACTACTGCCAGTGACTGGAGGCAGCCGATCGTCAACCAACTTAGGGCACCATCTCTTGCGTCCACCTCCACCCTCATGGGTTTCTTAATGTTGGGAGAAGTCCTATACAAACGATGTCCCGGAGGCACTCTGGCTAGATGCTTGGCCCCTGCGGAAGCAAAGCATAAACTGCAGCTCAGCCACAAGAAATGTTATGGCCTTGATGGCCCCCCTCTGTACCGTCGTCTCCAGCGCATGGGCCTCTTTTGGCCGTCCATGGCCAAGGACGCTTCGGATGTACAACGGGATTGTTCAGAATGCCTGTATGTGCCCGATAGTGCCGAAGCACTTGTCGTCAGCGTCAAGGGCGACTGGCATCAGCCTTTCCTGCAATACTTAACTCATGGGCTCATACCGTCGGATCGCGGCTCGGCACGATCTGTCAAGCGCTAATCGGTCAGATATTTCGTGATGAAAGGCGAATTATTTCGCAAAGGGTTTTTGGGGCGTACCCTACGCTGCTTACAAGGTGCTTCGGCCGTGGAAGTGATTAATGAAGTACATAATGGTGCTTGTGGGGAGCATCAGGGATCGCGTAAGCTGTACGCAGAATTGCTAAGGTTAGGGTACTATTGGCCGACCATGGAATCTGACTCCATCACTCATGTCCGACATTGCCAGCCCTGCCAGAGACATGCCGATAGGATGCATACACCAATGTCCGATCTCCGTATGATCGTGGCCCCTTGGCCATTTCGCTCTTGGGCTCTTGACCTTATTGGCCCTATACATCCGTCGTCAAAAGGCCTTATATGGATCATGGTCGCAACGGAGCGTTTCACAAAGTGGGTCGAGGCCATACCTCTGCAAAAAGCCACGGGATGCGCCATTGCCAAGTCCTTGCGTGACCACGTCATCTGTCGTTTCGGCATCCCACGATGCATCATCTCCGACAACGACACCTCATTCATCAACCGGGATGTTCGGACTCTCATGGAAGCGCACGACATCAATCACGCTACATCAACCCCTTACTATCCGCAGGGCAATGGTCAAGCTGAAGCCTCCAACAAAACCCTGTTGCGCGTTTTGTCAAGCATGGTTCACGACGCGAGCGGCTCTTGGTTTGAAAAGCTGAGCCATGCCCTTTGGGCTTACAGAACCTCCAGACACACAACCACAAAGGCCACACCCTTCTCCCTTATTTACGAGGACGAGTGCGTGGTACCCGCCGAGGTCGCGGTCGCCTCGGCACGACTAGCCCTCAGTAGCGGCCTAGGGGAGGAGGAAACCAGAATAATGGCCCTTGAAGGCCTGGATGAGAAAAGAGCCAACGCTATGCGCCGAATGAAGAAACACCACGAACAACTTGTCAAAGCCTACGGGAAGACCGTCAAACCCCGCTCCTTTGTGGAAGGCGACCTTGTCCTCCGGGCCACCAAGCATGTGCGGGCCAACCTGTCAGCCCCTAAGTTCGTACCCAACTGGGAAGGGCCACTTGAAGTGCACACGGCCAAAAGCAACGGCTCCTATCTCCTGCTCAACCTAGACGACGGGCGACTCACAGCCCCTGTCAATGGTCGCTACCTGAAGAAATACTACGCATAGCCAGCTGTAGCTTGTTCATCGCAACCTCCCACACGCAGTTTGGAACACTTGCACCATATTTTGTTGTATACAAGTGCATGTCCTGACTTGTAATCCTCGTCACTCATTACAAGTTCTTTTTTTATGAACAACGCCTTTAGCCAAGCATTATCCATACACAGTCTGTTCGCTACACATATATTTCTGCTTAGCCTGCCTCTTTTACTCCTAGTCACTCTGCTATGTGCCCTCGACGGAAAGAGGGAACATCATTGGACAACCATCAAACATAAGACACTTGATAATCGTAACAACAAAATAACAAGAGCGCAATACAACCACAATAAATGGCAATAGGACAACACGCAGCCATGCTTCATGACGCCAGCAAGAAAAATATATGTACATCCTTCTTTTTTGGCCACTATCGAGCGCGGTTCATACATCAAATTCATCATAAGTCCTACAGAAAACTAGATAACAGCACTGCTACCGGATGAGAGCTAAACGCCTCCAGCGTGTGACGCTGATCCTGTAACGCCGACCATCCAGCCTCGAGCTCAGCTTGCCGCCTCAGACGCTCAGCCTCTCGAACCTCCACATCAGCGTGCCGCCTCTGTAGGTCACTCAGCCGTCTCTGCAGCTCGGTCAACTACCTCTCTATATCCGCCACCTCCCTGTCAATGACGACCAACTCTCTGCTAATCTCAGAGTAGCACCTCCTCCATCCGCACCAAGGCCATCCTCTCCACCATGACACTGCCCTCGCTCCCCGACTTCAAGAAATCAGCCATCCAATCCAGCTGCAATCCTAGAGAGGTGAATGGCGCAAACTCCGTCAGCGACCGTTCAATAAACGCCGTCGACCAGCCTGTCGTAGGAACACTGGCGAAGGGTAGTAACCACTCTACGAACCATGCATACACCCACCTCTGCAGTACGGGGTTCTCTACGGTCACTCCCTCAAACGTCTGCAAGAAGGCCGCCTTCACCGACTCCAACTGGCGCACTGTCTCAGCGGGCAATTGGTGGCTCTCCCATGATACGATGTCAGCCTGCCCGTTCGATGATCCCCTGCTCGCCTCGCCACCCACTGCACCACCCACTGCATCACCCACCACTGCCGGAGGCCTTTCACGCACTCCACCCGCCGGCTGTACACCGACAGTCATCGAGTGCATCGCCATCAATGTAGCCCCCGCCTCGACAGCTGACCCCGACGATGCGTCCTGCTGACGCTCCGCAACAGGCTGCGCTGGAATCTTCTGCTCACGAGCACGGGGTGCCACCGTGGGTTCCAGCTCCACCGGATCCTCCTGCTCAACCCCCGCAGCCTCCGCCTCTGTGCCTGTCCACCAGTAGCCACTGGCATCAAACATCAGTGACTCATCGACTGCTCCTCCGTACACATCATCCACTCTCTCCTCGGCTCCCGGCAGTGGGCTCACCCTACCGCTCACGCTAGCCCCTGATATGTCAACCGCCTCTGACACTCCCCCGCGTGCCAGCTCGTCTACTTCAACCGCCACCCCCTCCTCTGCCTCGACAGTCGTGCCAGCGTCACCAGCTCCCTCCACTGTCTGCTCATCGTACTCCTGTCAAAGGAACAGGCAATACGTTAACTCTTTTATTATGTTTTTTTTGTATATAAACAAGATATAATCAGAAAGACGATGTAATTGTAATGGTAACAGCTCATCTTACCTCCAACGCTGGCTCCTCCGACTCCTCCCTCGGCCTCTTCGACCCCGCTAGGCGTGAACCCGAGGTGCCTGCACTCGCCTGACGAGCACTCTCCATCATACTCACCCTCAGCACCGACAACGGCCCCTTACCGGCCCCTGGCACTCGCGGTGGTAGCATCGATGGCTCTCCTCCGCGATCCTCCTCCGGAGCCTCATCCTCAGAACCGTCGCCCTCCTCGTCCGGCTCCTTACCTGGATCTCTCTCAGAGCCTCCAGCGGCACTCCCCGACACTAGCGCCAGCCTACTACGCAGCTATTGCTGATACCAAACTCAATGCCCGGTCACATGCAAACACGTCTACCAGCTGACGTGTGCCCGATGGCTGCTCTAGCCACTCTGCCCAACTCGCTCATAGTCGTTCCCACCACTGCGCATACCCCAGGGTCACTGCCCCCACTACCACTGTCCCGGGCCGCCTCCACTCTGTCACTGGTACCAGCCACTCACGGACTCTATCATATCGCGTATACCCAAACGCGGTCATCACACTCCACGGGCCGCGGTACCCACACGGTGGCTCCAAATTGTAGCCGAACGCCAGCGACAACCGATCTGGGCTATACCGGGCCACGGACGTTCTCCGTGGGCTTCCCACCATCGTCGGTCAGCACTGGGAGCCAACCCAGAAAATAGGCCACCAGGAGCACAACATCCGCCGGTGCAAAGGACCCCCTACTGGCCAAGTCCCTCGTCATCTCCTGTCCATGCAACCAAGGGGGCACCCCGTACGACGAATGCATATCTTTGTATGGAGGTGCCAGGCACGCCTCGTGAGAGTCTACCAACGGTGATAACGGACAATCAGGCCTCTTGATGCCCAACCATTCGAACGCCCGTGATCCGCAGCACCACACCGCTACCTCCTGTGATTTGCCACCATGCGTTACCATCCTCATCATTAGTACCAGATGCTGGCGCGGGAACCCTACCAGACGATAATCTGGAAAACACTCGTACAGGTACCGCTGCAGGAACATCCAGTCCACATACGTAGCCACCTGATATCGCCTATGCGACCGCTTCAAGTCGTTCACTAGCTGATCCAGACGTGAGTACAGAGTGCCCAGATACACAGGACCCAGTCCAACGCGTCTACCCTGCGCCATCCGAATCGCCAAGGGAATCACCCTCGGAGAAATGCCGTCCTCTGGTGTCCCTTCAAACACAAACCTGCAAGTAAGCAGAAGCTCATTACATGCGACATGGAATAAAATCGAATCATGAATGCGATTTACGGGAAGTACGAGTCTCACCTCGACAGGAACATCGTCAGGAAAGCTACCATCTCGTACCGCTCATCCTTGTGATACGGCCCCATCATAAAATAAGCAGCAGTGCCCAATCTCTACCCCGGCCTTGCCTGCACCACACCATAGAACAGTCGGAGCCATCCACCGTATGTTCCCTTCCGGTGCTGCTTCGTCTCTGCTAAGATGTCCAGCAATTGTGTCTGCAACAAGTGATCCTCACCGCTGAGCCGCGTCACACGTGCGTCTAACTCGCCCTGCATCGGTAGACCTGTCAACATCATCACGTCCAGCAGCGTCGGCCCGATCTTTCTGAACTCAGTCACAAAGGTGTGTGTCTGAGTGATCCACCTTGACAGCAGCAAGGTCATACCGGGCGTGTCTCTATACAACTCCAGGCCCCTTCCTGTAATATCCACCGCCGACAGCAACCCCAACCTCTGTAGTAGCGCTTGCCATCGCGGCGTCTCCACCATGTGCTGACACCAAAAGTCCCACCCGATCGGCATCGCGCCATGCCCCTTGAACACTATAGGTGCCCAAGGCATGTCCTCCATCTCCACCAACAATCCTGACACGCATCTCGACGACATCACAGGTGCCTCCTCCCAGCTCGGAGTGCGCACATATGGCGACGGTACCCGTGGCTCCTCTCCCATCGACGGGCCGCTCCACGGTACTGTAAAGGCTCTATCAGCCACACGGATAGCAAGCTCCCTCCACAACTCACGGTCAGGAAGCGGTACCACGCCCCTCACTCCCAGCAATGTGTTCGTCTTGTCTGGCTCCGGATCGTACGACCTCACTCCGCTATCGTCAAATGTCAAGGGCATGGCTGTCTCCCCACCCGCCGTAACTCTGGCCTCATCTGTCGACGGCAGGGCCACGGGTTCTGTCGTCATGGCCCGTGATGGTCGTGAAGCACTAGCCACTGCGCCCTGCGATTTCGTGAACATCTTCTGCTTAACCTTTCTCGAGATAGGCATCGGCTCGGTAGGCACGGCCCTCGCTCCACCCAATGACCCCGACGACCCCCTCGCGGCCGACCCCCCTCCCCTTCCTTCTTCCTATCTTCCTTTCCTTCCCCCCCCCTCTTTCCCCTGATGAGGCCGACCCCCTAGGCTGGCCGATCCCCCGTGAGGCTGACCCCCCTCGCGGCCGACCCACTAACCCTTTCCCTCCCCCCTTCTTCTCTCATCTCCCTCTCGGCCCCTCGGCCGACCCCCTGGCTTCGCCAACCCCCATCATCGGCCGACCCCTCGGCCACCTGTTTGCCTTCTCTCACCATCTCGTTTCTCTCGTTTCTCTCTTTGAACTTATGAGGCACAAATGATTCTCTCTTTCTCAACTCGCCCCTCATTCACTATTTATAAACAAAAAAAATTTTGAATTGAAAATTATTTTTGTACACATACGCCCTTCCGCATCAGCGCGCGTCGTAAAGCCACCAAGTGTTTATGCATGCAATGCCCGCTCGGGTTGCCCCTCTGCGCACGCTGCACGCAAAGGGCTTATGTTCATACCCTATTCTGGCCAGACCCCGGGGGCCCGCTAAGGGGCCCACGTTGCGCGACACATCATCCAGTCAACGGTCAAACATTCAACGCCATAAGCAACTCAAAACGCATCTACTTTTATTTTATCAGTTATCTACCGTATTCTATAGCAGTCGGTTACTCCGACCTAACAGTCAGGTCTTTAACCTAGCCGAGCACCACACTAGTGCTGATACCCTTCATTTGAGGATTTTCGTCCCATTCCCTGCTTCTTGTTATGTTAGAATGCTCAATTAAGTCATTCGTGAAGTTCGGAGTTTGCGTGGTAAAATTACCAAAATACCCTCCGTCTAGTGGCAAATTACCAAAATGCCCTCAGGTCCATTATCACTCCAATCACCTCCAATCAACTCCAAAAAAACCTTACTGGTGCTTTACCACCCCTTTCCGGGCTAAAAGTCCTTCGAAAAACTCTATCAAAAAAATTACCAAAATACCCATCTCTGGTGGCAATTTACTAAAATGCCCCCCACGAGGGTTCCCGGCATCAAACAAATCTCAAAAGTACTTAAGAACATTATTTTTACCCTCTCGAAGTCATTCCCAAGCTAAAAAGCATTTTAAAAAATTTTTGCCCGAAAATCCCGGACCAGTGTCCGGACCAAGCGCTTTAAAGCCTGTTCGGCGAAAAATTAGCAAACGACCTCAGAATGGCCCAAAATCTTGGAAAACGAAACTTCTCAACATCCTAAGGTCCCCATAGAAGTTTCGCGCTCGTTTGATATTTTTAATTACACTGCAAAATTTCACGGTTTCCCGTAACGGTTAACCCCTTTCTAGTCCTCGGAAAAATCTGAAATTTTTTCTTAATGTGGATCTCCTAAAAATACTTGGGGTCTATCTTGGCTAAATCTAGCTCTAGATAGTTTTAAAATTTTATTGAAAAAACTGCTTAATTTATTTTGGCCTTTAGCGACCATTACAGTTACTGTTCATGATCAACACACCATTTCACGTTTTTCACACACAGCACTCTTCTTCAACCTCACACCCGAACCCACGCAGCCATGAACCCCCTCCCTTCACCCACGGTTACACCTCTTCTTCCTCATTTCTCTACCTAAAACCCATATCCCAACACATTACAACACCTAATTTATGACCTAATTCATCTAAAACACACAAATCACATACGAACACCCACACCCGAACCACACACTCAAGAACACACACACACTGACTACACGCAGCACCCTCGGACACAACAACCCTCAATTCCCTCCCCTTAGTTCGACTTAGTAACCACCTTATCCAAGCTTAACCCACCTACACCTAAATTAGCACTCCTACAGCCCCTCATACTCGACATACACATAGTTGCCCACACCACCCGAGCTCCCATGCGCATATATGCTGCAACACACATCTACACGGCCACAAGACACACACAGAACGCACACCAACTCACACGCGCAGACCCCCAGTCACGTCTTCATCCCATACGACCCACCAACCCGTTCAACCTTCATCACCTTCCCTCCTACACCCTGCGCACAAAGACCCTACACGCGCAGTAGCCCAACACACAAAAAGACACACTGAACACACAGTCTAATACACAACTGAAATGGGTAGAGAGATTACCCCATTAAAAATTTTCTTCCCTTCCCGTTTGCCCGAGCTCTGTTCTACCTCTTTTCTTCTTCTATTTTGCTCCCTTTTCCCTCTTCTTGTTCCACCGAAACTTCAACCCATCCCTTTTTTTTTGAATTTTTCACTTTCACTTAGTCACCACCTAGCATGAGGTGGCAACCGGTGGTAATTCCTCCTTGGACACTTGGCATCAAGGCAAGCTTGTTTTCAAAATTTATGAGTTGACCCCAATAGTTTTCATATTTATAAAATGACCCCTAAACTTTGTGTAATTAACCTTCTGCCCCTCTAAATTAGGAAAATTCCACTTTGACCCCAAGGCTACACTGACACCTCTTCCCACTTCCCGCCACTTAGTTTAATGCCAAAAGAACGTTACTCAATTAAAATAATTCCCGTTAATTAATCAATTCAGTGTTAACTAAATTTTCGATACGCTCGGGGTATGAGGGTATCACAGACAGAAAGAGGTAGAATCCAGGACCGAAACTTGAAAAGTGGAAAGAATTGTAAGAAGTAAGTACATGATGGACAGTCCGAACAAAGTTCAGGACAAAGAGAAAGAGATAGAAAATGTAGACGATGCAAATTGGGGCATGAGAGTATGGGCTATGTTAAGGCAATTGTAGAATGCCTTACCTATGTGAGTATGCAGCTAAGCTAGTATTTAAGATGAATAAACAAAAGGTTGTTTCAAATGTCAACAGCCAGTGTATATTGAACGAAGTTGCTCTAAAGGAGGGCGATGGTCATTGAAGTAAAAAGAAAATAGTGTTTATGAGGCTATGTATTGGCTATCAGAAGCTGAATTTTGATTAAGGTTACAGTCAGGAATAATTACGCATTGCCTGACCTAGAGGATATGTTGATCAATTCCAGGGTGCTAAGTGTTTTCTTTATATGGTTGACCTTAGAGCGGGTCATCACCGGTTAAGAAATGAGAAAAGATGAAGTTGTCAAGATTGTGTTTAGAAACAAAGACGGACATGATAATTTTTTTGTGGTGTCAGGTGGATTAATAAAGGCCCATGTGTCAGTTATAAATTTGAGGAATCAAGTCTTTTGAGAGTACTTGATCATTGTGTCATCGCCTTATTGGTGACCTTATGAATGATACTAAAGGCAAGGAGGAACTTGCACAATGGCAAGTTTAACAAATTTTAAGAAAGTTAAGTTGTATGTCAAATTCGAGGAGTGTGAATTTTGACTGAGAAATTTAGATATATGGGGTTAATGTGGAAGTAGGTTAGCAAATTTGGGAGAAGTTGAAAAGCTGACAAATGGGGAACGTCGTAAAACAATCGACGTTGAGATTAGTAACTTCCTAAGCTCAATTGGATGCTACTGGAGGGTAATTGACAATCTCTCTAAGATGCCTTATCGAAGAAAACTGACTGCGATGATTGTTACGCCAAGTTGATAAGAATGTGAACAACTCGAAATCAAAGTTCGAATAAGGAGAAAAGGAAATAATAGTTTGTCTCACATGAAAATGCAACCAGTGCATCTTAATTAAATCAGGAAGCTTAAGGCCAAGATGAAAGCATATTGAGATCCAGCGGGGATTAGAAAGGAATGAAAAAGAAATTTGGATGTGAATAAGGATGGTGGTTGTGAATGTGAAGGTCCAAATGTGTGTTCTGCCTAGTGATGAGAGAATAAATTATGAAGGGTACTCATGGTTTGGGTGTCGATTCACTTAGGGGAGACAAAAATGTACCCTAAGTTACGGCCCAAAGAATTTTGGTGGCCTAACATGAAGAGGGATATATAAAAGTTTGTGTCCCGATGTTTGGCCTGCTAACAAGTAAAAGTGGATTATAAGAAGATCGCCAGATAGTGAAAACCAATCTTTGCATCTGAGTGGAAGTGGGAGCACATTACAATGAATTTTGGTATTAAGGTTACCATGAACAACTAAGGGATATCGGTCTATCTAGGTTGGAGTGGATAGGTTGACTAAGACGTCCCGATTTATTTGTATCCAGGAAGAATATCTTTCTGAAAGACTGGCCCAAACTTTTGTTAAGCAAATGGTTAGTTGTTTTGGAGTTCCAGTAACTATTGTGTCCGGTAAAGACGCAAGGTTCATCTCCAAAATTTGGAAATAAGTGAGTTAACCATGGGGATGGCCTTTTACCTCAAGCGGGAGGCCAATCAGGACGTACGATATAAATATTGTAAGGGTGTTAAAGGTTTGCATTATTCATTTTTGCAGAGCATTGGGGTGATTAGATATTCTTAACCAAAAATGTTGCATGCTGATTGATTAGAATCTATTTGAGGAAACAAAGACTATTTCGCACGAGACTGTGCAAAGAAATAGAAAACAAGGTGATCGATATCCAAAAGAGAAATCTCATTGCGCAGGATTAGCAGAAAAGTTATGCTGACAAGAGGTGTAGGATGTTGGAGTTTGAAGTAGGTGACTAAGTAAATTTTATAAGTGTCATCATGGAAAGGAGTCATGCTATTCGGGAAGTGGAGGAAGTTATGTCCGAGGTTTGTCGGACTGTTTAAAATCCTGTCTAGGATTAAGAAGATAGCATAAAAACTCGATCTACGTTCAGGATTGAGTTAATTGCGTGACGTGTATCGTGTGTCAATGTTGAGGAAGTATGATCTCGACCCTACACTTGGGATGCAAGAGGAATAAGTTAAAATACGAGATAATATCTCGTAGTAGGCGGTACCGGCGAAAATGGCTGATAAAGAGAAACAGGTTTTACGTGAACGCTGGTGGTTAAAGTTGACTGGAAGAAAATCATGAGGTAGAAGAAGCTACTTTGAAAGTGAGGCGTTATTGCGGTAATAATGTCCGCATCTAGTTGCACAATGAGGTTTGTCTACATTTCGAGGACGAAATCTAACTAAGGGGGGAGGGTGTGATACCCGAAAATACTAAAAATTAATCTACCCGTGAGTTTGATTAATTAAGGGGTGCTATTTTCATTAAGTAGCAATATGTTGATGATGACTACGTTTTAGGGAGCTAAGGGTTAGTGTGGTTTTGGGGGTTAAAACGTAATTTTAGAAAGTTTAGGGGCAAAAATGTAATTTTTGAAAATATGATGAATGAGATGCATATCTTTATTAAATAGCATCATTTCGATGATAATGAGGTTCTAGGGAGCTAAAGGAGGGATTAGGGTGATTTTGGGGTCAAATTGTAATTTCCTAAAGTGGAGGGGTCAAACTGCAATTTTAAAAACTTGAGGGGCTAAAATGCAAATTGTTGAAAGTTGAAAAAGGTGTCACAATTGGAGAGAAGATAGCCAAATGGTGGCCACCTCCTAATTGGAATTGGGCTGACTAAGTGTTGGGAAATAATAAAATAAAAGAGGATAAGATTAATGAAGTGGAAATAAAAGAAAAAGTTTGGGGTAGAAAATGGAAATAATGGAAACTGAAGAACAACTCGTGAACAGTCACAGCAAGAAACAGCTAGAAGAAAAAAAAAGGAAGAAAAAGAAATGGGGAAGAAGGAAAAGGAAAGAGGGGAAGGAAGAAAAAATGGGGAGAAAGCCTAAACCCATCATAGTATGATCTCGAACCCTAATTGCGAAAAAATTGTGGGAATTAGATTGAATATTGGTTCAACTCAGCTGAATATACATGTGTGTGTGTGTGTGTGTGTGTGTGTGTGTGTGTGTGTGTGTGTTCTTTGGGGTTTGTTAGTGGGCATGATTGTGTTTAATTGAAAGAATTAAATGTATAAAAGTGTGTTCGGGGCATGATTGAATGGATTGCAATAAGTTTAAGTGATTTAAGATGAGTTATGAAGGAGATTCATGTGCGATTGGAAGAGAAACCAGGCATGTGAAGGCAAAAGGATGAAGAAGATGAGTGTGTGTGCGTGAAGGTGAAGGTGAAGGTGAAGTAGTGTGTGTTGATGTGAATAGTGACTTTTTTGTCACTAAAGGTGAAAAATTAATAACAAGGTTTTAATTCAAATTTTTAAAAATATTTACGGTCATATTTAGCCAAAGTGCCAAAAATAGAACCTAGTTATTTTTAGGAGACCAACATCGCGGAAACATTTCAGATTTTTCTGAGGTCGGGAAGGGGTGAACGGACGCGGGAAGTTTGGAACTTTATGGTAAAATTTAAAATATCAAACGAATGCGGTTTTGCTCAAAAATTTAATGGGGACCTTAAGATGCTGAGAAGTTCTATTTTCCAAGATTTCGGGACATTCCAAAGTCGTTAGCTATTTTTGGCCGAAGGAGCTTTTAAGCGCTCGATCAGGACAACGGTTCGGGATTTTTGGACAAAAATTTTGTAAAATATTTTTTAGCTCAAAAATGTTTTCTGTATGCTTAAAATAGAGTTTTAAAGCAATTTTGAGATTTTTCTGGTACCTGGAACCATCACGGGGAAATTTTAGTAAATTGCCACCCCGAGGGGGTAATTTGGTAGTTTTCTCACTAGAATTTTTCAAAGGATTTGTTAGTCTAGGAAGGGATGTAAGACACCTGAAAAGTAGTTTTCAGATGTTTGATCTAAGAAGTAGTTTTAAAGCGGTTTTGGGGTGTTGGTGATGTAGCGGCCATCAGGGAATATTTTAATAATTTGCCATGTTGGTGCTAAAATTTTGAGAACGGGCATAATTTAGGGTGAGAAGGGGTGAGAAGCGAGGAATAGTGATAGTATGTCTAAAATGAGGGTTGTTATCGATAATAAATCGAGAAGGCTAGATTAAGGATCCGATTATCGGATCGAATTAACTAGCTATCGTAAGGGTGTTATTCAGATGGATCCAGAGAAGATCGGGTCTGTTGTCGACTGGGAAGTGCCGAAGAAGGAGAGAGCAGGCAGCAGTGGTGAAGCCGGATGCTCGAAGCCATTTTAGATCTGGCAAGACAGCTCACGAGGAGTAGAAAGTTGCCACAACCTAGGTAATTACATTGAAAAAAGCCCATGGGGGTGTATCTGTATTTGGCGGAGTAGGTGATTTAGTGGGAAGGGGTAGAATAAGGAGTGCGTATATGTTGAATGATGACTAACGAGCAGGATATGATTTGACTAGGTGATACAGCTCGTTGCGATCAGAGATTGCAAGTTGTTTCGGCTATAAGCCAATCAGGTAAGGACAATGCAGTTCTGTTATGCTAATTCATTGTTCGATTAGTATACCATGTCGATCATGTTTATGTTGTACTCTTGCTGTTATGAGTTGATACCGGTAATCATTGTGACCGGTATATGTATATTTGAATTGTGCTGTTGAGGACTTAAGGTAGAATAACTCCCTTAGTCCGCCTTGTTGATAGAATTTAATGAGGATGATGTGTGTCCTAGTATGCTATGATCCGATTCAATTAGCATACCCAAAGTTGATGATGATGATGATGATGTCGCGTAGGGGCTATCATGTGGTTGTTGTGAGATGTCGGCAGTCATTGATAGCCGATATCTCTTCTCTTTGAGAACACCATTGAGGACTTGTGGCAAACTTCTCCCGAGTCCGCCCTGTCGTTGATGATGATGCTGTTGAGGTTGTTGAGTGTTGTTGTGAAATGTTGGCACTTATTGGTAGTCGACATTTCTCTTTTGTAAAAACGTTATTGAGGGATTGTGGTAATATTTTCCCAAGTCCGCCCTGTTGATGATGTTACGTTGAACTTTTGTTGTTAGGTCTGAACACCAGTTGACCTTCTGATCCGGTATTCCTTGTGGAGCTGTGTTGTTGAGGACATAAGGTGGAATAAATTTTCCATTAGTCCGCCCCGTTGATGAAGTCTTGTTGCTTGGTTGTAACGTGGTTAGGGAAAGCACTCTAAATGAGTTTCCTGGTTGTTGACAGTGTCTCTTCTATTTACTTGAGCCTGATGAACATCCCATAAAATGGGACATCAATATGAGGAGGATGGCCTGTGAAATATGATCACTGGCAAAAAGGATGTAGGGCGCGCAAGTCGAGTATATCGTGTCTGAGTTGCATTGTATTTGATTTTCTTTTGATGTTGATGATTTTAATGACTTGTATTTCGTTGATGCTTTTCTTTTCAATTTCCTGTTTTAGTGTTCACTTGCTTAGTCAGTCAGTCAGTCTTGTCCATGAGGAGGTGACAATAATGCTTTTCTGTTGGGCCTTAAAGCCGCTCAGTCTAACGAAAGAAAATTATCATTTGACAAGTTATGTTGATGCTAAAATTTATTGACTATTCCTGATCCATTGCTATCGTTGAGATGATTATTATTCCTCCGAGTCTTTTGAATCATTTGTACACGATACTCCTCGTGTTGTCTTTACTGGGCAATTTGCGCTCATTCCTTATGTTGTATTGTGCAGGCTATAGGGTTGATCAAGGAGAACCCTCTTGAAAAGTGAAGAGAATCAAGCTTGTAAAGTTCAACAAGGGGATAAGTTGTATGAGGTAAGACAAGCTGCAAATGGTGAGATAAAGATTGAGCTACGAGAAAGGTTGATAAGTGTCACACGAGTACAGTCGTATACTAGGTTATAACCATTTATGTTGTTTAGAGACTTAAACGTCTTTCACTGCAGTATGAGGTATGTTTGTAAGAAATATTTTTTGTATGGACACATTTTGGAGCGTCTATTAATGATGTATGAGTATGAGGATGTAGTCACTCTGTATTCAGCACAGGGTTTTGAATGTGATTATGATTGATAACTCAGCCTGGTGATTTCACTAGGGTTGAGGGTGTCGCAAGTATGGTCAGAGAAGACTCTTGACCTAGCCACCAGTCCGAAGCCCTTACTAAGTCCCATTGGGGGCGTCAAGAAATATAGAGAACTTGACAGCTACAAGGGATCTAGGTAATTGCCACGCAAATTAGGCGTGATGCCCTCTAGACACCTCCTTCATCTCGGAGTGACCTGGTGTTCATGGTCCCTAGGGGTGTCAATGGAGAGCCTTCAGGGCGAAGCCCTTAGACTAGTCAAGCAAACACTCTGACAAAGCTAATGTCCCAAATACGGTGGTGAGTTCTAGATCTGGAGCAATCGGATCATGCCAAGGTAGTGTTCCAAAGGAGTCTCTTACCTGACACACTGAGGTAGTGTCCGGGAGGAGGATCCTACCTGTTAGGATGGGAGCTCTCATGCCTAAGCACTCAGAGCTATATTGTCCTAGAGGAGTCGCATATCCCGTGATCAAGCGTTGTCTTTGAGAACTCGAAGCGAGCCCTCATGCCTAAGCACTCAGAGCTATATTGTCCTAGAAGAGTCACATATCTCGTGATTAAGTGTTGTCTTTGAGAACTCGAAGCGCACCAAGGTAGTGACCTGAAGGAGTCGCCTTCCCAATGGACCGGTGAATCGGAGGATTCGTCTACCTGGTGGGAGGGGAGTTCTCATTACAGAGCACTTAGAGCTCCCTAGAGTAGTGTCCCACAGGAGTCGCCTAGCCTAACAAATGTTACACACTCTGAAGAGTGGGTGAGGCATAACCAAGGCGAGGTGCACATGGTTTATTGAAGGGATTAACCAGCACAAGAGGCATGGTAGTATGACAAAGTGCTAAGGCATAACTGTATAAGTGGTGCAGCATTTGGGCATGGGGCCTGTGGACATGGCTCGTGTATGCGATGCCAGGAGAACATTCCATGAAAATTGGGCGAGAGCACACTCACTGAGTGTTATACGGGGCAAATGACATGGCGACAGTGCATTGGGCTATCGAGGGAGATAGTGATAAGGGTTCCTATAGCAAGAGGCTCCGCTTGGAAGCGATTGAACGTTGCAGCGCGGAGACATGGTATTGGGCCCAATATTAAGGCACATAGCACAAAGATGGTGCTTGGGCTTAGTTAGACATCATAGTGCCCGGGTGGGACATCAAATGCTATGCTGGGGGCACGTATACAATGACATCGCTCAGGCGTCGTGACTAAGGTCGCCAAATAAAGAGCTCCCAAGGAGTAGAGAGCAAAAAGGGAAGTAAGGAGCCCCTAAGGAGAGGAAGGCGAAAGCAATGAGCCCCTTAGAAGAAAGGAGAGACCAAAAGGAAGCAATGGCCCCAAAGTTGAGTAGAGACACGAGGGGGAAGCAAGGAGCCCCGAAGTAGAAGAGTGACCAAGGGGCAAGGAGAGGCACCACTGAGGAGGTGCTCTAGCAAATCCCTTTCTATAAGGCAGGGGCTCTACTCGACCTCCGCCTTCAAGGGAGGGGGCTCTTGTTGGACTTTCCCTGACTAGGGAGAAGATCCATTTGGACCCAGAGCAGGCAGTGCACCATTATAAATATTATAGTATTTCTTTTCTGACAGAATTGGGAGCATGTGATTTGGAGCATATGCCTTGAATCGACCAGATAGGTTTAAACATTAATCATTGAATATTTCTTGACACGATGCGAATGCAGGATCCAAATGCGGCCAAAGGTGTATAGCCAATATATGCAAGCAATAGGTTTCCTGTTCTCTGGAATTAGGAAACGTCCCGAAGTGTTGAGTCGTCTATTGGCTAGCTTGTGGATGACTTAATTACAAAGGATGGCTTGGTTATAATGGACATAGTGGAGAATAAAAAAATGTGGGCTATGCAATGTGACAGGGGAGTCAAAAGATCATGTAATTTTTGAGAGCTCATTTTCTAGCATGCTACGGTATTATGTGAGGCTACACTTCAATGAAGAAGACAAAGAAGTTGGACTCCGAGGAAATCTTGATCTGATAGAAGAGCTTCAAACTCAAGCCCATGAAGGATCCGTTGTCATAAAACAACGAGTCGCGTGCTATTACAATCAAAGGGTTCGATCCAGGCAGTTTCAAGTTTGAGATTTGGTTCTTCACAAATTAGAAGTATCTAATCCTAAGGCAGTGACGAGAAAGTTATCTGCGAATTAGGAAGGGACCTTACCATGTTATAAAGGTACTTAGGCTAAGTCCATATGCACTAGGAACACTTTCTGGAGATCCAATCCCTCGTACTTGGAATGCTGAGAACTTGAAAAAATATTATTAGTAGCATCTTGCCCCGAGGCAAGACACTTCTTTTTTTGGGGGATAAGGGGCTCAAACCTTGTCAAACCCTCAGTTCTTTTTCTAGAATATTCTTTAGCAGATTTTTTTGAATAATGGGTTGTTGAATAATCCAGTACTTTATTATTCGCGTAAGCAATAAAGTTATTTTCCTGAGCATTATTGTAATGTTACATGAACAGTCAAAAACGTTCCGTGCGATTAGAATGATGGCCGAACACTCTGCCCGAGCAGGGTATCAAGGCCAAAATGTTCTGCCTTAGTAGAATAATGGTCAAACACTCTACCCGAGCAGAGTATCAAAGCCAAAACATTCTGCCTAAGTAGAATGATAGCCAAACACTCTGCCCAAGCAGAGTATAAAACTTTTACCTCTGTGTAAAAAACACAAGGGAAATAAGGTCTTTTACCCAAGTAAAAGGTCAATGGTTTAGCTACAGATCGAAATCCGTAAAGTGGCAAAAGTTAATGGGGGCATCATCACTCCATACAACTTTTACTTCCTCGAAGTTTAAGTCAAGTGAGGGTGCTCGACTTCTTGGCCAACTCTTTAAATGACGAATAAAGAGTTTGAGTCAAAGTAAAAGCAAGTAACGCTGTGTGAATGGTAGAATAAACCACAAAAAACACATAGTGAACAAAGTACCATCAATAGAACAAAAGATAGAGTTTATACAAAGCCTTTAAAATGGCATCAAAATACTCAGTCTGAAAAGAAAACAGTGCCTAAGATAATAGCAAATTTAAGGCTCGGGAGCATCGCCTGAGGGGCCATCCTTTGGAGGATGAGAAGCTACATCTCCTGCCTCTGAAGGCAAAATAGTCTCTCACTCTCTCCAGACGGGGACATAACAGCCGGCATGACGAAGTCATCCAAAGAGATGTCGGGGAACCGCTCAGCAAAAATCTCCTTGGCCTTCTGAAAGCCCATCTCATAGATCTCCAGCCCATCATCTGTTCACCTCTTCTGCCACTCGTCCCCCCGCATTCCCATCAAGGAAGTCGCGAAAGCCTTGATCTCGGGCTTCAGCAACCTTTTTTTTGCCTTTTCCAGCCTCCTCTCCAGAGCTTCAATATGAGCCAGATGATCAGCCTCGCACTTGCTCAATTCTTCAGCATGGAGAGTGGCCTCTGAAGCTTACTTAATAACATCCATTTTCTCTTGAGCTTCCACAACTGCTACATCTCTTGCCATCTCGAAGCGCGATAGCATCTGCCCTCCATAGGCATACATCTGAAAAACAAAGATTAGATTAGTCAGCTAAGTGAAAGACAAGGCAAAGATGGTGAGGAAAAGAGAGATCCTACGAAGTATACAGCCTGGGCGAAAGAGCAGGCAAAGGACTCATGCGTCTGATCTCCAAGAACATCCTTATCTCTAGGAAGAACGCCATGAAGAAGATGCTACTCAGAATCTGGTTGCTTGGCATTACCATATCTTCAAGCCTAATCGTCCATCTAGGCCAAAAGATAGGATCCTCCTAAATGGATATCTCTTCTACGATGCGAGGGGAGTGCTCGAAAAAGCTAGCCTTCATCCTATTTGGAGTAGGGGACATCTCTACACTTGGCTACTTCTCCTTCCTTTTCTCCTTAGCTTTTTTAAGCACGCCCAAAATGCCTTCTTATGGTGATTTCCCGCTTCCACTAGTCATTACTGCATAAAGAAAAGGATCAATATTGAAGTGAGGATCAAAACCAAGTCAAAAACATACAAGAACCTATCTGAAACAAACCTAGAGGTGCAGTTTCGGTAGAAGATGTGCTAGGGGCAGCAGTAGGGGAGGAAGAATTGTAAGACCAGCTAGAATGGGCTTGCGGGGAATAATCTTCCTATACTCTAGATGTTGCTCCGAAAGAGGCTCGTCGATGGAAAGACCACCTCGAAGCTTTATATGACTAAGGATGTACTTTGTGAGGTTGTTTGGAGTAGGCTTGCCTGTGTTCTCGAAATCCTTACAGTAAGCATTCCAGTCTCTATCAAACGGTAATTTCCCTTTGTTTTCAAGACCGGCAAAGAAGTATCTGGAATGCCAACCCTTATTAAACTTTGGACCCCCTTTCAGAAGTCGTTGCCTGCTATGGATGTAATACCATCCAGGACAGTTGGTAACTCCTTTAACAAAGCAGATTCCGAAGAAGACTCTCATAAAATCATTTGGGTCTGCTTTGTAACCTGAAGTCTCGACCAGATAAATGAGTCCAACCTACTGTCTCCAACCGTTTGGAACAAGTTGCCCTGGAGCCATGTGATAATGCTTGAAAAACTTGAGAGCAAAAGGATGAAGAGGAAGTCTATACCTAGACTTCACTTGCTCTTCATAGAGCCTTGATTCAAACTTTGTTCCGTGGTTGGCTGGCTCTTGTAACCCTAGAACTCGAGCAAACCAACCTTCAGGGAGGAGATATTCCCAAATCAAAACCCCCAACTCTTTCTTGGACATCTTATTCGATTTCTCATCGGCAGAAAAACAAGGTTTGGGATTATCTATGTCTTCAGCTTTATCCTTTAAATCACCAAGGCATTCTTAGGTGCTAAATACTGCGATGGTTGAGAGGTTGAAGGCTGTGATGGTGGATGATTTGAAGTACCTACTTCACTTTGGGACGTTGGAGCCCGTCCCGGAGATGAAGATGAACTACTTCTAATAAATTCTTCAGAAAACAATGAACTATCTGAAGACTCCGACATACTCGCTACTACTTATAACTTTAAAACTATGAAAATAGAAATGCTAAACAGAAAGAAGAGGGGAAGGAGACTTACTTGTTGATGAGAAGGTTTACTTCCAAATGACTCGAGTGGGAGAAAATGAAGTGAAGATCTCCTTTTATAGAGATCTTTTGAGTAACTGACTCTTGGATATGCCAACGGTTCATTTACCCCTATACGTGTCATAACCTAAAAGAAGAGAAATTTAAATATCCAGCTCAAGGCATTTATGGCGAAAAACACGTGGGAATCGAAACCAACATTATGTCCAAGCAGAATGTTGGCCGAACACCCTGCCCAAATAGAGTGACCAAATTGAAACCAACATTCTGTCAGAGTAGAATGTTGGCCGAACACTCTGACCAAATAGAGTGATCAACTTTGGCCGAAAAGAATTCTGTCTGAGCAGAATCTTGTCCAAACATACTGCCCGAGCAAAATGATCAAGTTTGGCCGAACTCTCTACCCGAACAGAGTGAGCCAGTTTGGCTGAATAGAATTATGTTCGAGCAGAATCCTATCCTAACACTCTGCCTGAGTGGAGTGATCAAGTTTGGCCCGGCATAATTCTGACCGAGCAGAATTCTGTCCGAACACTCAGTTCGAGCAGAGTGACCAAGTTTGTCGTAGCAGAATTCTATCAGAACACTCTGTCCAGGCAGAGTGACCAAGTTGTCTGAATAGAATCCTGTCCGAATATAATTATGTCCGAGCATTCGAGGTTCCACAGGTTATTTTCTTTGTGCATGTTGAAATACGGATTTATCTATCCCAGTGAGAGTGTGCTTCCTCTCGCTCGATTAAAACGCTGGCAAAAGCAGGGGCCATTATAATATAGCTAAAAATACGCCTCCAAACAGTGGATGACACGTGGCTGTTATGACACGTGGCCTCTCACTAGGTCATTACTGACTTGGCACTTGCTATATTAGTCTCTGAATAGATTCCTAAAAGGACACTAACTCTATCTTCAGAGATAAACATAGGATCCTCCAGGGTCCTAATACGATCCTAATTAGATCTTATCTCAGCCCAGTCCTACTAGGGCTCTTCTCCCTACTACTATATAAATGGATCTAACCCCTTAGGTAAGGACAACTTCATACACACACATATAAATTGTGTATTACTGCTTTCTCAGAGTTCTACGTTGTTAGCCATCTTTGACTTAAGCATCGGAATGTTCCCCTGCGAACCCCACCTAGCAGTCACTCCGTGTTCTCTTTTGCAGGCCTATTTTCTGGTATGGTTCATGATCCAGTTTTTAGCTGCAACAGATGGTATCCTGACACAAGATCAAATCTCGAAAAATATTTTGCATCCTTTAATTGATCGAAAAGGCCATCTATACGAGGTAAGGGATATTTATTCTTAACGGTAACCTTATTTAACTCGTGATTGTCGATACAAAGCCTCATCGTTTCATCTTTCTTCCTTACAAACAACACCGGGGCTCCCCAAGTTGACACACTAGGATGAATGAAACCCAAATTTAACAATTCTTCCAGTTGTGCCTTCAACTCCACTATCTTCAATGGTGCCAACCTATAAGTGGCTTTCGATATAGGACTGGCTCCAGAAACCAAATCGATACTAAACTCAGTCTCTCGGTCCAGTGGTAAACCTGGACGGTCTGCCGGGAAAACATCCAAAAATTCATTCACTATAAGAATTCGGTCCAGTTACGGTTCTCTAGCACGGGTATCATATACCTATGCTAGATACCCTCGACATCCCTTCCGCATACAACCGCGAGCTTCTATAGCTGAAATTAAATAAGGAGGTCGAACTGATCGATCTCCCTGTATAACCATGGAGGTTTTCCTGGCATCGACAATCGTATTCTCTTAAGCCGGGAATCCACATTAGCGCCATATGCCGATAACTAATCCATTCCATGTATGACATCAGAGTATCCCAATTCAGGTTGTATAAGATCACTATATAGTGTCTGATCTGAGACTTGTATTGGGCATCGCCTATATATCTTAGTGGCATAAAGAGAATGTACATTAGGTATATTCACCGCTAACACCGTATTCAACGGTTGCCTGGGTACTGTCAACTTATTAGCAAAAGCTAGAGAAACAAAGGAGTGGGTAGCACCAGAATCAAATAATACCATAGTTTGATGCAAACATACATGAAAAGCACCTATCACCACATCATCTGATTTTAGGGCCTCCTTCAGGTTTATAGCATTTGCCCGACCCATTGTCCAGGGCCTTCCTTCCAGAACCATCATCTTTCTTTGCAAGAACTCCTTTGCGTTATGGCCTGGTTACTGACACTAGAAGCAAACCCTCTGGTTTAGCTTGCATTCATTCACCTTGTGGCCTTGCTTGCCACATTTGAAACACACTTTTGTCACCTTTACACAATTTGTACTTTCGTGTTTCAATCCACACCACCTACACTCCTTATTAGCCGTTTTGCCTGAACTTTGCCCGAACCTCTCTTCCACCACTTTCTTTTTAAATTTCTTTATGTTATCCTTTGCCCGTTTTTGGTTGTTACTCCTCTTCTTCCCTTACTCCTTCCTTTCCTCCCATGCTTCTTTATTTTTCTGCTTCTATTAGTAAGGTTTTCTCTACAACTTCAGTAAAGGTGTTCAGCTGGAAACTTCTGACAATCCTCTTCAAAGGTTGTCTCTATCCTTCCTCAAATCTTCTAACATTCATGTCCTCCGTAATCACTTGGTGTGTAGCAAAATGAGCTAGTCCCTTGAATTCCCGTATATATTCCTCCACCGTCTTCTTTTTCTGTTTAATATTCAGAAAATATGTTTCTAACTTATTTTGTACAGTCACTGGAAAATAATTCTTGTTAAATACTCATTTAAACTGGTTCCAGGTAACATAGGGTCAATTAGGCTTCTTTCCTTCCTCAACCTATTTTTGCACATCCCACCAATATTGGTTGCTTCTTTTAGCATATGGGTTGCAAAAACTACCTTTTGATGCCTTCTGCACCCCGTTATCTTAAAGGCCCTATCCATTTCTTGAATCTGAATAATGATCATTGCCCCCCCCCCCCCCCCCCCAAAACTCACTGGGACGGACTTATTGAAAATCTCAAATTTGCACTCATTTTTCCCCTCAACAGAAACAAGTGCAATAACAATTACCGGCTGTCCTGTGGAGTTCCCACGATTTCTCGCAACAGTCCCACTAACTCCCTCTTTAAATCCTCCATGTTATTGCTTATAGCGTCACCCCTTTCCATTACCCAAACTCCCGCCCTTAACACTTGCCGAAGATACTTCCGTATGTGATTCTCCTAGATTAGGAGGTCCCTCCACTGGAGGTATTACCCGATTCCGTAACTAACGATAAATTCTGCCATTGACATAATCAAAATTTTAAATTCAACATTTAACTTACACAACACATACTATTAATACAAACAACATTTGCAAACAGCAGTTAACTTTACACACATATACATAAAACTCCTCAGCCTTTCCTCAAGCAAAAGAAAGCGTACGACAAAACACATTATACCAGTAACCATCGTTGAAGAGCATCTCCCTATTGTTCCTCGACATTGCCCTCCTGGGATGATTCTCCCGAAATTCATCCTGCATTTTTCGACTAACCTTCTCCCTCACGTCGATTACCTGATTAACCTTTCCACTCATCCTGTCCATATCCTCCTGGCTACGTTTCTCTTCTCCACCTCTCGGCCCTCCTTTAGCTTTAACTCTTCTAGCTGGTGCACCAGTAGATCTCTCTCTCTCTCTCTCTCTCGCCACCTCAATGCACCTCTGTTTCAAAAAAACCCTTAACATTATGTGCCCGACGTAGTCCCGTACTAGTTCCTGAAACCCTACCAAAATTTCAGGCCCTGCTTCCTCCTCCTTGTGGTCCATCTTGGGATCCTCCTCAAGGTCCTCCTTGAGTGGGGGTTCCTGCTCAAACCTATTCATTACATGGTCCTCTAACCATCCTCCGACTCCCGCCATAATTCCCTGCATGACACACAAAATCGTGTCAAACTTATAGCACCAAAAAACATTAATTCCATACCTTCCTCCCCCCTAATACCTAATGTTATACTTATAGTCTATAGAATCATGCGCCTATACTTTGATACCAACTGGATACACCCCTCAGCGTAGGTGGCATCACTGGAACTGAATTACCGATCATAAAACACAACATAAACTTTATATACATACTTTATATACATAAGGCTTCAAAAAGGCATCCTTATAAAAATATTCACTACAACGTTCAGCACAAACACAACGAAAGTTTTAAAATAGAACATCTAGATCCCCAAAATACGGTTGACACCGTCTTACGTCTCCTCTTATAGATCGGGTGAACTTCTCCTTTCCTTTCCCCTGTCTCACCCAATTAGACCTTACCACCCGAAACAACACAGATAAGGAATGACCGTAAATTGCCCAGTAAAGGTAACACGAGGATTAATGTACACAAACGATGCGACAACCTCGAAAAAATAATAATCAACCAAACGATATCAATAAATAACTCCACATCAACCTAATGGCCAAGCGATATATTTTTTTGTTTCATGAGACTGAGCGGCTTTAAGGTTCAACAGAACAACATTATTTCTAGATTTTTATGAACAGGACTAACCGACTGACAGACGATGCACGTGAATAGTAAATCAGTACAACTAAATCAAACATCAATGAAAGACAAGCCATTAAAATCGTTAACATCAAAATAAGGTCAAATGCAATGCGGACCGAGACCCGACTCATTGGACTCGACCAAACACGACAGACTCAACTCCCCCGCCACACATCCATTTTTGCCAATGATCATATTTCACAGGCCCTCCTTTCATCTAATGTCTTATGTTCTGGGATGCTCATCTCAGTCTCAAGTAATTAAAAAAGAAGCTAAACACAAGAAGAAAACTCACGAAGAGAGTTCGTCCCCCAACCACGTTACCGCCAAACTACAAGTTACACCAATTGGACAGACTAAGGGAAATGAGTTCACCTTACTTCCTCAATCAATCATTTACTCAAACAAGAATTTTCGATCAAAAAATTGATTGGAGCTCAACACTACTACTGAACCCACACCAATGTCACCCACAGATTGGACCAGAGAGAGAATTAATCACAAGTCCTCAACAATATTCTGAGCTAAGAGGAACATTGGCACAACAACCTCGACATCCCATATCAACCGCGCCATCTTCGCAATACGACAACACTATCAATGATAGGTATGCTAACCGAAGCAATTCATTGCATGCAAGAAACCGCATTACCCTTACATGATTGGCTTTTAGCCGATGAGCCAAGCACCTCAGATTACAACGAGCGGGGTCAGCTAATAAAATAAGACTTGCTTGCTAGGCGCCAACCAAACATAAATACACAATTATTCTACTTTTTTTTATCAATTATTTATAACGTCTTATGACGGCCCATTACCCCAGCTTGACAGCCGGGTCTTTAACCTAGTATTGATAATGCTTGAGTACTAATACCCCTTCATTTAGGCGTACTAACCCCATTCCTCACTTCCCGTCACTCAGAACACTTAATTGCATGCGTTCCCTGAAATTCGGTGTCGACATGATAAATCACAGAAATACCCCCTGATGGTCATAACCACCCCAACACCCAAAACCATTTCAAACCAACTTCTCAGATCTCCTACACATATTCCCGGACCAAAAAGTACTTCAGAATTTTTTTAGGAAAATTTTCTAAAATACCCTTTTGTGGGTGGCAAATTACCAAAATACCCCTTTGGTGTTTCTGGCACCATAAAAATCTCAAAAAAAAACTCTGAAATACTATTCTAAGCATTCTGAAGTTATTTTTAAGCTAAAAAGTATTTTTAAAAAGTTTTGCTCAAAAATCCTGAACCGGTGTCTGAACCTAACGCTTAGAAGCCAGGTCGGCTATTAGCTATGGACATTGGAACTACACAAAATTCTAGAATATGCAACATCTCAGCATTTTAAAGTCCTCTTAAAATTTTCACTTGAAACCGCATTATTTGCTAGTTTTAAATTTACCCCGAAGTTTCACAATAATCGCGTTTGTTAATCCTCTTTTTTTTTTTTGCTTTGTCTAAATATGCCTCAAACTATTTTTAAAATTCCAATACTGGACTGCCTTAAACCTACTGTTTTTGGATTAAACACACACTATTACACCCACACCTGCACTTCTTCCCCCCCCCCACCCCAACACTATCGAGACCCTAACCCTCACGGCCATGGCATTCAACCCTTTCCCCCCACCCCACCTAAATTCATCTACACACACACCTACAGAGTTTATACCCTCCCTCCACCCCCACGCTGCCTTCCCTTTCCCCCTTCCCTTTCCTCCATCACTAACGCTCCCTACGGTAGCAACACCAGCTGCTGCACTCTACCCCTCCCCCTCCCCTTTCACACACACAGGCACCGCGCACCACAACAACACCCCACGGCTGCTTCCTTCTTCCCCCTTCACCCTTCCCGTACACACTACCCATACTCACGCACACACAGAGCTAGCCCCTTACCGAAAAATACACAAATTTACAACTCCAATTGAAAGGAAGAAATTATCCTTTGCTTTTTGGGGTTTGATTTCCTTCTCTTTCTTTCTTTTTTTTTCCTTCCTTCTTTCCCTCCCTTTTTTCTCTTCTCTTCCCCAGTTTTTCCTTTTCTTTCCCTATGTTCTTCTCTTCTACCGAGGCCCAGCTTCTTCTCTTCTTCTTTTTTCTTTTGCTTTCTCTTTAGTTTGAATTCAGATGTACGTACGTATATATGTGTGTGTGTATATATATATATATATACATACAAACATACACATATACATTCATACATGTGTGTGTGTGGGTGTGGGTGTGTGTGTGCATGTATGTGTATATATATTAACAAAAGCTTAGTCACCTCTGTAAGTAGGATGTGGCCAACATCCTTTAAATCTCCCCCACCTCATGACACCTTGCTTGCACTCATCAAAATTTTCAAAATTATAATTTTGCCCCTTACTTTCCATAATTGCATTTTGGCACCCACATTCTTTTAAAATTACATTTTGGCCCCCAAGGACAAACTAATCCCTCATTTAACTTCATAATACTTAGTTATCACTAAAGTAGTGCTACTAATAAAGGTAACACGCCCCCCGCCCCCCTCCCAAACTAATCTAATTCACAGTTAGATTAATTTTAGGTATTTTCAAGGTATTAAAATAGTGCTACAACAATATATGCCCTTCTAAATTGTTACGAAGTTTTAACATTCGTTGAGTAAGTTATGGTCTTCAAATAATTATTGTAAATGCTTGAAAATGTGTGATCAGCGATTTAACTATATTGGTTTGTAGTGAGTTCGATGCGAAATCTCTAATCACTGGTCCCGTTGGACTCGTATCTTATCGATAATCACTGGTCCCGTTGGACTCGTATCTTATCGAAAATCACAATTTGTTAATTGGTTCAGAAAACGTGTATGTCTTTAACCAAACTATATATACCATGTGCTATATATAGATATGTGGTCTATTAGTATGTTGATTTATCCTTAATTTTTACCGTCTTCTATGATAGGTTCAATTGGTCGACAAACTAGTAGACTCCTGTTTGAAAGTACTAGCTCAGGCCCTAGTAAACAAGCATCTTGTCATGGAGGCTATATGTAAAATCCCTAAATTTTCAGAACGTTAGACACTTGCTCGATCAATTCACTAAAATAATTATAACTCAACTAAACCAAATAATACAAATCTGTCAGAGCAACTAATCCATAAATTAAATTCTTTTCCTAATAAGCTGTCATAAATAGAACATCAAAACTAAGTTCGAAAAATTTTAAATAATAATATTAACGCACGCAAGGGTTCTAATGACTAATACTAAACTTAAATTTTAAATTTTCCTCGTTCGGCACTAATCAAAACCCAATACGATCTATGGATGGTTTATTAACTGCAGAAAGGAAGTCAAACGGGAGTGAGCTTTTGAGAGCTCAGTAAGGTTGCTCAAATGAAGAAATTACGAAAGAATTCACAAATGCGAAACGATGATGGTTTTGTTCACAAATACAATTCAATGATGATTTTTAGAATTTTCACAATGATTACAACTAGTTTGATAAGATATCAATGTGACTTTCAGACATGATGCAAACAATCACAATACTATTAAACATGAGTAATTGCAAAGCAATGCAGGCAGTGCAGGGTAATCACTTAGCAAAGCCACAAAGGCGATGCTCACGAACACTTTACACCGGCTAGTCCATCAAGGCACTAGCCCACACCAATACACACCAACAATACACACCAACAATACACGCCAACTCCCACCAAAATACACTAATGCAGAATCTCATGTCAATAAACAGAATGACAACACTTGTTAATACAATGAATCAGTCAATGCCCAATGAGTAACAAATGTTGAGCATCGATAATGATTTTCAATAAACGCTTAAAGCTCAAAATAGGTTTTAAAGGCAATACTGCACAATTGTATCAGCACAACAGAATCCAAATGAGTAACGATAACAAATTAGAATAGCATATGAAATCAATGAGGAGTTTGGTCCGGATAAGAATCTTTTACTTCGATCCAAGATATGTAATACTACGCAACCTTGACCAAAATTCTCTGAATAAACCTAGATTGACAATTCATTTGTTATAACACAATCTATGTCTAATAAACTATAAACTCTAAT
The DNA here is from genome assembly GCA_033070095.1 of Escallonia herrerae. Lineage (NCBI taxonomy): Eukaryota > Viridiplantae > Streptophyta > Magnoliopsida > Escalloniales > Escalloniaceae > Escallonia > Escallonia herrerae. The sequence goes on along the minus strand of JAVXUP010003597.1, from coordinate 29,042 downwards.
ATCAACACATGTGCTCACTTCTAACTCAAAAATCGTGCAACTCAAAGGGTCCCGCACCCGACCAACCAAACTGAAAATCATGTACGCTCCCTAAAGTGTAACGATATCCCAAAATTTATAATAAATTACGATAAAACACATTCATAGCTTAAAACATTATTAAAAGTCAAAATATGAATTTCCTAAATTTTAAATATTTTCGAATTAAAATCATTTCTTTAAATAAAATAAAAAACCATAAATAGCTATAATTGCTTCTAGCTGAAAATATAGTCCCATAATTTTTTTAACAGCTTTAGAGTACCTATAAAAATTATAGAAATTGAATTCTGAATTTAAGAGGTATCAAAAATATTTTAAAATTTTTTATTTCCTAAAATCAATGCGATATGGAAACAATATCACATAAACTCCAAAAATCACCAAATTTATACTGGAACTTCTTAATTCCATAAAAACTGTAATCTAATTTTTCCAAAACATTTTCATGAGTTTAGAGGTTCCAAACAAATTTTATATATCTGAAATTTTAGAAAATACTAAACATTCATACGATCTCAGAAAATTATGAATTTTTGCCGAAAATTCTAACTTAGTCTAAAGTATAGTACTTTAAAATTTTACCCATTAACAATCACTATACACTGTCAAATGCTCGCGTCGTACTTAAGACTAACCCAATACTCGCTCTGCACTTCTTTTCTTGTTTACTGCATTCAGCCTCTATCTCACTCACAGACCCTCACAGCTCACGAGCCTCACGTACACACATTTTTTCACTCCACACATGAAGCTACACACACACACATACACTCATTACACACACACACATGTGCCCAACAACTCACACACACATACAGTATACTCACTCACAAGCACACACCTCACACACACCTAGCTACCTCTTGGCAGTCTCACCTCTCACGTAAATACACACACACACACTCAAGCATACAAACATCCATCTTCTACACCTTCTACATACGCTCCCACAAACACAAGCTCACACACACATTTCCCTCCACACAGCCGCATGACCTGTACATACACGCATAGGTTACATTCACACTCATACACACATTCAAGCGCACAAGAAGCACACCTCACGGCTGAATCTTCAGCCCTTCGCCATCCCCACAAACATATGTTTAAACACACAATACACAAAACACACACTGCTCTCTCAAACACATGCACACTCACACAAATTTTCCCCATGGCAGCACCTATATACATTTAGTACACACACTATATACCCACACAAGCACACACTTCCTCATAGCACTCACCCTTTTTGCACCCACATATATTTATACACCATCCACACCATATTCACACAACATACATACACACAAGCACCCGTATACACACACTCAGTGCACAACACTCACACACACACACATAGCTACCTCATGGCAGCTTCACAGACCCATATTTAAGCACACAACACACTGAAGGCAGCCTCACACACTTGCCTACTCGCGAAAATTGCCCTCTCTTTCCCAAAAATAAAAAGAAACTCATAGCAGAAACCCTCTTTGTTTGCAACTTCTCACGTAGTACCCTATACCCCCATACCCACTTCTTCAGTAGCCACAAAACCCATAGAGAACCCTCACCCCACAGCCATGTTTGCCCCTAACACACATGCACTACACCAAGCACACACCACACGGCTGCCTTGTAGTCCTTCTCTCACATAAAACACACATATATTGACCCCTCTCCTACCCCTATACCCACTGCCTTCTCTCTCTCTTTCTCTTTGGCACTCCCACACACATAGCAATACATCACTCATATAGACCCATTTACCCACACATTTTCTCATAACCACACACCCGTAACCCACCATGCACACACTATACTTGGCCACCATAAACCTCATGCCCACAATCATGCACTACTTCACAGCCCTAACCCGCAAATTCTTACAGGTTCTCTCTCATGCCCCCCAATGCCTCAAATTTGTAAGAAGTTAAATCACAGGAAAGGTTTAAAAAGAAGCTTACTGGAAGAAATCCAAATGCCGAAGAAATCTCGTTCACGTTCCTTCTTTGCCTATGTTCTACGCTCTTTTTCTCCCTCAACCGTTTATAGAATATACATAAGAGTCCCCTTTTATGCTAATAAGGATCATATTTGTTTGAAAATAAATTAAGGGAGAATATATTAGATGAATTGGTCGATAAACCACCTCTGAAGGATTAGGTCGAATGAATCCTAATGCATTCGAATCAAACTTAGTTAGGCAGAAAAACCTTAAAGCCACTGAAAGATTCATTCGAATGCAAAGTTTTCGGTCGAATGAAGGACCATTTCGGTTGAATGAAAATCAAGTTTGAATAAGACAATTTAGTGACTAAAGCATTTAGTAGAATGAAAAGTTTTCGGTCGAATGGAAGGTTTTAGGTCAAATGGGAAGTTTTCAGTAGAATGGAAAGTTTTCGGCCGAATGGAAGGTTTTTCAGTCGAATGAAAATCAAGTTTGAGAAAGGCAAATTTCACGACTGAAGGATTCAGTCAAATGAAAATCTTTCCTTCGAATGAAGGTGTTAGGTTCCCTTTTTATAAATATTTAAAAGTTTGGGTACACTTTGAATAAGTTACATAAAATCTAAGGAGTGTTAGTGTAAATTGCCAACTTAGGATTCTTCTTATAAATAGCTTATTTTCCCTCCAACTCTTCTTTTTTAGTTCCCTTGCTTCTCTTCTTAAAGGTTGAGAGAGAGAGAGAGAGGGGCTTGGGAGACTCTTGAGATACTAAGACAACACTTTAAGGATTCGTACCAAAAGGCTTGATTAAGGTAAGGGATTTCGTACTTCTTTTCAGGATTCGTTAATTAGTATCACTTTACTAGTTGTTATACAATTTTGGAGAATCGTTCAACTTACTTCGTATTTGCCTTCATTACTCTTTGAATTCAAAATTCTCGTAATTTGCATATGATCATTAGAATGAACAATCTTTTGATGAAAAAGGGAGTCTTTAAGACTTTTGTAATCACTTAAGTGACTTTTGTAGTTACTTGGTAACTTTTGTAGCCACCTTAGTGGCTTTTGTAATCACTTTAAGTGAGTTTCAGATAGTCCGCTATTACGCTACCGGTATGTGTTTCGTACTTTCGGGTTTTGTGTTCAATTGGGGCCTATGGCGACTAATGATCATTTTGTATATTTGATTCGTTTATCTGACGTAAATATCAGTTGCTATTGTTTGTTCATCAAAGTTATGGATTTATTTTGAAATACGAATTAACGTATTTGCTTCCGTTTGATTTCCCCTTACTGGGCTATTTGAGCTCACTCCCTATTTGTTGCTTTGTCCCTTACCACAGGTGGTAAGCATGATTAGGAACTTGGCACGTTGGGAAAATTATAGCTTCTATTATGTTAGCATATCAAAAACAATGCATTCCTTTTTGAGAACTTTACCCGGATGTGGGTAACTTGATTTGGCATTAAACGTTTTGTAATAGAATTCGAGGATGGGTCATTCTTTTGTGATTAATGGTTGTAAGAGGCAAGGTTGTTTTGTGTGTGTACCTTTTGGAGATACTTTATTGATAATGGATTAGATGCTTTGTTTATACCTTGGTGTAATTGAGTATTTATTAGAATGCATATGATTTAGGACTTGAAGTACATTGGTAACGGCTCCCAAGGTCGGGGGCGTTACAGTTTGGTATCAGAGATTAGGTTTGAGATTAGTTTAAAGCTTCCGCGCTTGTTAAGATTAGTACTTGATTAAGTGTGTAAGCATTATACTTAATTATGTTTACGGTGCTAATCAGGATGAGTAACCGCGGCGGGATTCGGGGTGGCAAAAGAGGCCGAGGTGAAAGAGGGGATGAAGAACCCAACGCTACACAAGTTGCGGCTAACGCTGTGGTCTTGAAACCGTTCACTAGTTTGCAACCAAATAAGTTCGATAAGGATGCAAATCTTGTGGCTGCAGAGACATTGGTTAATGAATTGGATAAGGTATTCAACGTGATAGAATGCTCAGACAAACAAAAGGTGGAGTAAGCAATTTTTCAGTTGATAGGTGAGCTGACCAATGGTGGAAGATGACCTCCAGGATGTTGACGGTAGAAGAGAAAGGAGATCTCACATGACAAGCATTTCAAGGCCGCTTCTTCACAAAGTATTTTCCCCCAAATGTGAATGAGGCTATGGATAGTGACTTTATAAGGATCGCTCAGCATTCAAATGAGACGATCACGGAGTATGAGTAGCGATTTGCTCGACTTTCAAGATTTGCCTCGCATGTTGTTCAAGACGAGAGTCATCGTGCTCGCAAGTTTTGAGAAGGACTACACTTTAAGATAAGGTGATAGGTGTCCATTCTAGATAACCCTACTTATGCACAAGTGGTTGATGGGCCGCAATGTCTAGAGCGCATTCATGATGAACAACTGCTCATCTGGGAAGATAAGAGGAAGATGAGGGATCATAATTAAGATAACTTTGGAAGTGGAAGGAAACCAGCATCAGATGTGAAGAGAAGATCGTTAGGTGGATTGGGGCAAAGGCAGAAGACTCAAGGGGGTACTAGAAATTGCACTACTTGTGGAAAATATCATGGGAACTTGCCCTGCTATAAGGAGACGGGAGGCTGTTATAATTGCAGAACAGTGGGACACATAGCCAGAAACTGCACCAAGCCACCTCGTGATTCAAAATGGAATAAGAAAGAAGATGATAAAACAAGAGCACGGGAGGGGCGTGACAGAGCCTTTGGCATGACGACTCGCGAGGCAGGAGTGTCAAATGATGTTGTAACAGGTATCTTTAAAGTCTATGATAAGAAGGCATTTGCGTTACTCGATCCCGGTGCCATACACTTATTTGTTTCAGCATCTTTTTGTGAGTATTTGACTGTTAAACCTAGAAGCTTGGAAACCAAACTCTATGTTGATACCCATTAGGAACCATGTGGTTGCTTCCAAAGTATATAATTCGTGCTCCGTCATCGTCGATGATAAAGTATTGGTGGTGGACTTAATTCCGCTAGATATGAAGGATTTTGATGTGATTTTGGGTATGGATTGGTTGTCTTACAATCGTGCCAGAATAGACTGCTTTGCTAAAGAAGTTCTATTTTCAATTATGAATCAGCCCGAATTTAAGATTCAAGGGGCTAGGGTCAGTACCCTACCTAATTTGATTTCATCTATACGCGCCAAACGTCTCCGTAGGATGGGTTGTAGAGGTTATTTGGCTCACATTCATGACACTCACATAACTGGAGTTAGGCTTGAGGATGTCCTTGTGGTTTGTGAATTTTCAGAAGTGTTTCCAGAAGACTTGTTGGGTCTTCTGCTAGATAAAAAGATTGAATTTACTATTGATTTTATTGCTGGTGCAACACCTATCTCCAAAGTGCCCTACAGGTTAGCTCCTACTGAACTTAAGGAACTAAATGAGCAATTACAAGAACTCTTAGACAAAGGTATGATTTGTCCTAGTGTGTCTCCATAGGGTGCGCCAGTACTATTTGTTAAAAAGAAATATGGGAGCATGAGTTTATGTATCAATTATAGGGAGCTAAATCACCTTACAGTCTGAAATAAATATCCACTACCTAGAATAGATGACCTATTTGATCAACTTCAAGGTGCACAACACTTCTCAAAAATCGATCTTCGATCGGGTTACCATCAGCTTAAGGTGAAGAAGGGGGATGTACCAAAGACAGTTTTTAGGACACGTTATGGCCATTACGAATTTTTAATCATGCCTTTTGGTCTGATGAATGCTCAGGCCGTATTTATGGACCTTATGAACAGGGTGTTTAAGAAGTACCTGGATCAGTTTGTGATTGTCCTTATAAACGATATCTTAGTTTATTCCAAGAGTGAGGAGGATCATGAGAAACATTTGACTACAGTTTTGTAGATTTTGAGACAGCACAAACTTTATGTTAAGTTCAATAAGTGTTAGTTTTGGTTAGAACGGGTTTCTTTCTTGGGTCATGTCGTGACAAGGATGGGATATCTGTGGATCCTGTTAAGATTGAAGCAATTGTGAATTGGAAGAGATCGATCTCTGTGACAGAGATTAGAAGCTTCTTGGGATTGGCAGGTTATTATAGGAGGTTTGTTGAAGGTTTTTCTCGCATTTCTATTCCTTTGACCCAGTTGACAAGAAAATATGCTAAATTTTTGTGGACAGATGAATGTGAAAAGAGCTTTCAAGATTTGAAGAAGCGTTTGATTTTAGCACCAGTATTAACACTGCCATCTGAATCTGGAGGGTTCGTCATCTTTAGTGATGCATCACTACAAGGACTTGCTTGTGTGCTTATGCAACGGGGTAAGGTAATTGCTTATGCTTCCAGACAATTTAAACAACATGAATTGAATTATCCTACCCATGACTTAGAACTAGCAGCTGTGATTTTTGCACTAAGGATTCGGCATCATTATTTGTATGGTGAACCATGTGAAATCTATATGGATCATAAGAGTTTGAAATTCATCTTGACACAAAAGGAGTTGAACATGAAACAGAGACAGTGGTTGAAATTGTTGAAGAACTATGATTGCACCATTTTGTACCATCCAGGTAAGGCTAATGTTATGGCGGATGCACTAAGTAGGAAGAGTATGGGAAGACTTTCTGCTATGCTTACTACTCAACCTCAATTGTTAGAAGAATTGGAGAAGTTAGAAGTCAAGGTAAGATTTCCTCATTCTAGTGGGTATTTAGCACATTTGGAGGTTCAACCATCATTGATAGAGAGAGTAAAGATGGCTCAAGCGTCGGACCCTGAATTGGCCAAGATTAGTGAAGGAGTGAAAGGAGGTGGTTACACAGATTTTAGATTGGACAATGAGGGTATTCTTCGTATGGGTTCTAGACTGTGCGTTCCTTCAGATCCGGAATTGAAGAAGGAGATCCCCTCGGAGACTCACAATTCACTTTTTACAGTTCAACTGGGCAGTACTGAGATGTACCAAAATTTTGCGGAATGTTTATTGGTGGAACATGAAAAGAGAGGTAGCAGACTTTGCGGCTAGATGTTTGATTTGTCAGTGGATTAAAGCAAAACATCAGCGACTCCTTGGGAAATTGCAACCACTTGCTATTCCGGAGTGGAAGTGGAAACATATAATGATGGATTTTGTGGTCGGACTGCCGCCAACAACAAAGTGACATGATGCAATATGGGTGATAGTTGACCTATTGACCAAATCAGCTCACTTTTTAGCAATAAGGAACAAGGATTCGATTGAAGTACTTGCTAATTTGTACATTCGAGAAATATTTAGGTTGCACGAAATGTGCTTATCTATTATGTCAGATAAAGACCCTCGATTTACCTCACGCTTTTGAGGCTGTTTGTAAGATGCCTTGGGTACACGACTAAATCTTAGCACGGCTTTCCATCCACAAGCGAATGGACAATCTGAGCGAACCATCCAGACATTGGAGGATATGCTGTGAGCTTATGTTATGGATTTTCGAGGTAATTTGGATGATCATTTACCATTGATAGAATTTTCTTATAATAATAGTTATCATGCTAGCATCCAGATGGCACCATTTGAGGCTCTTTATAGGAGAAGGTGCCGGTCATCAATTTGTTAGAGTGAGGTTGGAGAAAGGAAATTGATAGGTCCAGAACTTGTTCAAATCACTGCAAACAAGATCCAAGTGATTAGGAGCAAACTTAAGACTGCACAGAGCTGATAGAAGAGTTACGAGATATGAGGCGTCGTGAGCTCGAATTTGACATTGGTGATCATGTGTTTTTGTAAGTATCTCCGTGGAAAGGAGTCTTGAGGTTTGAAAAAAAGGGAAGCTATCTAAAGGGTACATTCGACCGTTTGAAATCTTGGAGCGAATTAGTACACTTGCTTATCGTTTAGCTTTGCCTCCTATTTTTTCAAGAATACATAATGTTTTCCATGATTCAACCTTAAGTAAGTATGTTTTTGACCCTTCGCATGTTATTGAGTTTGAGCCTATTCAAGTTATGGAAGATTTATCTTATGAGGAGCACCAAGATCGCATTTTGGAGCGCGATGAACGTGTCATGCGTTCTAATAATCATTTCGTAGATTTGATTTGCTTATTTGACGTAAATGTCAATTGCTATTATTTGTTCGTCAAAGTTATGGATTTGTTTCGAAATACAAATTAACGTATTTGCTTCCGTTTGATTTTTCCCTACGGGATATTTAAGCTCACCCCCTATTTGTTGCTTTGTGCCTTACCACAAGTGGTAAGCATGATTAGGAGCTTGGCACGTTCGAGGAATTATAGCTTCTACTTTGTTAGCATGTCAAAAACAACGTATTCCTTTTTGAGAACTTTACCCAGATGTGGGTAATTTGATTTGGCATTAAACTTTTTGTAATAGAATTCGAGGATGGATCATTCTTTTGTAATTAATGGTTGTAAGAGGTAAGGTTGTTTTGCGCCTCTACTTTTGGAGATAATTTGTTGATAATGGATTAGATGCTCTGTTTATACCTTGGTGTAATTGAGTATTTATTAGAATGCATATGATTTAGGATTTGAACTACATTGGTAACGGCTCCCAAGGTCAGGGGCGTTACAATATATGGGAAGAGAATTAGGTTCGGTCGTGGCATACTTAGTTGTATATATAAAAGCAAAACCCTAAAAGGAAAAAGGTTAATGACAAAACTGTCTCCTGAGGTTTACACGTTTTTGCACTTTGTTCCCCGTGTGTTGGATTTTGACATCCCTTTCTCCATTGTGTTTTTTCTGGCGGCTGGCATCCCTTTTTCTAGTTTCTCTACCATTAACACACACACACACACACACACACAGAGAAAGAGAGAGAGAGAAGGAGAGGAACATAAAAGTCGTTAATTACACTATCGGTGCTACTAAAAATTTTCATCACTAAAATTGCTAATAAAAAATATCGATGCTAAGTTAAAATATCATTGCTAAATGTTTATCAATAAAATTTTGCTCATAGAAATCGACTCTAAATCTTACATATAAAAGTTGTAACACCCCGAACTGTGATATTGTCTAGCCGGTTAGTTTATTATTTAGGCGATGACTTTTATACGCGAGATTTAGCGTCGATTTCCATCAGTGAAATTTTATCGATAACCTTTAGCGACAAACTTTTGGAAAAATCATAAGTTGTAATTAAAAGATAGAAATTGTAACTGATATTGATGGACATACTAGTACAATTAGCGTAAATGATAATTCAAAACCTTTAGCGACGAAAGTTTTTAAGTTGGCATCGATATTTTTATTTAGTAACTTTTAGTGACAATTAGTGAAACGGGATTTAGGTAACAACCCATTTGAATTATTCTAGCATATTAATCTATCGTAAGTAACTATTTTGGATCTTTTCAAAATAATGAAAATTTCGGGTAAACTCTGAATAACTATCGAATATTAAGGGAGGTTGTAGTAATTTTCCTTTTAGGGTTTATACATATGCATATGTTATGAGAGCAGCCGTTTTCTATCTTGTTCTTCAAATTTTCGGTAGATATATATATAGAGAGAGAGAGGGGCAGTGAGAGAAAGAGAAGTGGATTTTCCGGCAATCGAAAGTATTTTTCCGGTAAGCTTTTACTTAATTTTCTCTAGTTCATTTTTTATTATGGGATTAAGGGGATAAGGGAAATCTGCATTGAGTGTAACAGGGTGTTACGGAGGTCACAGCCATGGTGGCTGTGACTGAATGAGCTTGTAATGGAAAAAAAAATTCCACTGCCATGCGAGGCAGTGGGATCAGCCGAGGTGATTTTATTGTGGGTGTAGTGATTGGGTGAGTATGTGTTTTGTATGTAGTATTGGCTGTGTTTGCATGTGGTGTATGTTTGAGTGTGTATAACAAAGAGGAAGGTGTTACACGGCTGTGGCCAATGTGGAAAGACGTAGAAAGTGTTGAAGATGATGAGGCTGAGTCTACTGACGAAGATGATGCATTACAAGATGAAAATGACGACGAGTCCCAAGAAGAAGAGAATGACGAGTCTAAAGATGAAGACAATAATGGTTCTTAAAATGAAGACGATTGACTTGTAATGTTCTCACATGCATTGTAATAAATAACTTGAATATTTTACTTAATGTTACGACATAACAAAGTCATCTTCCCAGTGTGATGTGTACTTGATTACTCTGTAATAATATAGTGGATATGCAGTTTTAGTGTAATCGAAAGCATGTGATAGCAGTTTCGTGTTTAATTTCTTTGGACTTCTTTTATACAACTTCAATTATGAACAGATTACGGGCCATTCGTGGTCGTGGTGGACGCCGAGCTGTGTCTACCCCCGTGGCTCCCACCTCGTCATTGCTCGCTGATGACGAGGCACATAGTGCAAGCATCCAGTAGGCGAGGCCGTAGCCCCAACCCCAGCCGTTGCCGCCTCTCCAGCCCCAGGCCTAGTCCTCCCACCCACACGCTAGTTCCCCTTTTTCTATAGGTCCAATCTCAGGTATACTTGATAATAACGTTTAGTCATAATGTCAGACTTATATTTAAATTATATTTCTTAATATTTTGTAGGATCTCGTCGAGACTGTGACCTGACACGGGGGGTGCCCGTCGATCCCCAGCGTAAACAGAGAGTTACTCATACCGAGAAGGGGCAGTAAGTAAAAAATCACATAGTGCATTACTTATCAATTTAATTTCGATAGATACTACGGTTCACTTATTTAATGATGTTAATGTATTTCTTTATCAGGATCTTGGAACGTTTGGCAAAGATGAAGATCGGCGTCCTCGTGAAAGATTGGATTCTTTAGGACCAGGATGCCGGGATGAGAGAGGCATTGTGGGAAGAGTGACTGTTATGGTTTTCCTTTTTTCCACTTATTTTTTGTTTAGTTAGTTCTTAATATTAAAATTAATCATACTGATTGTGTAATTAGATACCTTGCAAAAGAGGTTCGACTTTGCATCGTCTGAGCAGCAGGCATTGGGACCGCAAGCATTTTTTGCCTATATCAGAAAAAAAAAAAATTACCGACGATGGCTACACGACGCAGTGAGCAAACGTTGCCCGAGGGTGCTCCGATGGAGGAGCGGAAGGGGTATTCCCTTCATTGGATCTCAACACCTGTATGGGGATAGATGGTTAATAAGTGGATCACTGATCCAGCATGGGAGACTTGTCTTCAAAGTCAAATTGCCGTCCGTAATACGACGACCAATGGCAATAATATAATGTTTCAAAATTTACAGGTATAAAATCACTCGACGTGTACAGCAGGTAATCTCATGGAGGAAGCAGATGTTCAGCACAATACCGGCCCCTCAAAATGTACGAGATATTGTACACTACCGCACATCAGAAAATAGACTGGCAAACCCTCTGCGATAGAAACTATGGGGCAACCCAAATTGGAGCAAAAGATGTTGAAAGAACGTTGAGAACACCAAAGCTCACCGATCAACAAAACTCCGAAATGGTACTACCTAGCATTTTTGGGTACCAAAGTTCTGCAATCCAGCAAGCAGTTGGGTTCGAAAATTCATCTCCACACCCAAAATACTATTTCCGGTGCCGCCTCTTTGGTTCTGCTCTTGGTCTCTTCTCATCATCCCAGTCCCTATCATACATCCTAAACAATGGCAGTCAAGGAGATGCAATTCTTAGTTCCGAACAACAGTATGACCAATATGGACATCTCATGGTCAGGACAATGCAAGATATAGCTAAGCATAATCTTTCTTTAACAATCAAATGGCTTCCTCCCCTATAGTAGCATAATAATCTCACTAGTAAAACTCCATCATGGATGAACCTTTTGGCCTTTTAAGTGAAGCAGAGTAACAATATTGCCTCTCTTGATAAGAAAAGACCATTAACGCTTCTTTATGAAACAAGAAAATGAAAATGGTTGATAAATGAGAAAATCTATGAGATTTGGTGAGAAGCAGAAGCTTTTTCGCAATATGGGCATGCTTAAATATCGTTTTCAGCAAGAAAATGCACAATACATTTCAAGGATACTGGTCAGGATCTCGACGTGCCATCTTGTTGGCAGCCTCTTTACCATGAATCCTCAAAGCAGGTTCTTCTATGTAATTAGGTCGCTGAAGCATGGTGGCCTTTCTGTCTCCCCTCTCTCTTCCATCATATGCTTGAGACAAACCAATAGTCAGCGGAGGTGGGGCTGCGGGTGAATACTCACCAGCTTCTGATTGCATATGCTCCCTTTTGAGTTTCCGCCTTTTAGAGGCTGCACTTGCATCCAACTCCTCCTTCAATAGATTGGCTTTCTCCCTATCCCTCTCCTCAGCCTATATGCAGCAGTTAAAATGTATGAGCAAATATTTGCACTACTCGAGTTACACATGATTGTGAGTCTGAGCCATTCTCGTAACAGCTTAAGCCTATCAGAGCTCTGGTTTTGCAAGGTCTTTGATTCAAGGCTTAGGGCATGTGGTCCAAAGCTCGAAAATGATTAAAAGCCAAGATCTTATGAGATACGGTCTTTAGACTTTACTTAGAATAAGATGATACACGAAGCCATGTAATATATGACAGCCAATCTAATTAGGAAACCAGTGTCAGCCCCACTCAAGCGACATTATAAAAACTTTCCTCCATATTAGGCCTTGACCCCATTTCAGTGTTTTTGGGGTTCTCATAGTGTTATAAAGTGTGGAATGCGAAGAAACTTGAAATTTTAAGTGATTGTGCCAACCACCCTTCTACATTGCTGAATTTAAGGCTGATGTTTTTACAGACCATCATGAGCTAGAAAAATGAAAGCCACGACGTCAGCAGAAGAAAACAAAATGAAAAAAGCAAAACACACTAACAAGCTCTTACAGGTTTAGCACAAAAAGCTAATAGAAAATAACCTCCTTTATCTTCAGGGAGCTTATACCAACATCTAGTATTATTAGAATACAAATTAAAGGTACATTTTTCAACAGGCTATTAATCAGCATTTTGTTTAACAAGCGGTAACAGACCACTTGCACAATCACAAATAAGCAGAACATAAAGGAAAAAACCATAAAATTGCTGAAACAGACCACTTGCACAATCACAAATAAGCAGAACATAAAGGAAAAAACCATAAAATTGCTGAAACATACCTTTGTTAATAACCCATCCCGTTCTTCCTGCTTCCTATCTCGAAATTCTTCTTCTCTTCTACGTTTTGAATCATCCTGCAAAACCAATGTGCTCTCCTCAGATCGCCGCCTCTCTCTCTCTTCATGTCTTGGAGAAAGTCTTTGAGCATGCCTGGCAGTCCCAAACCTTCTATCAGCATCATCGTCTCTTCTACTAGCACTAACGGATTGGGGAACTACATGTGGGGGTAAAGGAGGTGGTGGAGGCAAGCTTTGCCCATGAAATCGATCAACAAGATGAGATTTTTCGGAAGATGTCTCGCTGTAGCGCAATTTGCTTCGTTCATCTTTAGTTCTGTCGTCCTTGGCTTTTTCAGCAATTCGATCAGATCCCCTTTCAGGACCTCTCTCTTGCACTCTTTCTGCAGAACGCTCTCTACCATATCTTTCTATTGACCTATCTCTTGATTGGTCCAAGAGTATTTCATCTCCACGCGACTTATCGGGACGTTCCAATCTATCCCTGTAGTCCCGGTCATGTCTTTCGCTGCCCTTGTCTTTAGATCTATCTATAGCTTTATCAATTGTCCTAATGCTGATTTGCTCGTCTGACCCAGGTTTGTCAGTATCAGGATGAAGTTTCTCTATTACTCGATGATCTATCGACCTTTCCCTATCAGAATACCGAACCTCGCCCTCTAGATCTCTAGAATCAGTTTCACCCTTCCTACGTTTATTGAGTCTATCCACTTCTTCAGCTGGGCTGGGTCTCTTCTGCGGCTTATCACCAGATTTTGAAGACGAGAGTGTATTTTCATGCCTCGGAGAATGAACTGGTCGAGAAGAAGGATGCCGTTGTACTTCAGAAATTTCGGCTCCGTCATCTTTTACTGAAGAAACCCTGAGATCTGAAGACTTTGCAGTTCCACTTTCTGCCTTTAACTCACTGCCGTGAGTACCTACTAATCTTGTAGATGAGGTTGACCCTTTAGCTGAAGCTGGAACCGAGTTACCACTACCAGAAACTGCAGAAGAAACATTGGACATCCCAACTTGCCTGCCTTCAAATGGATGAGTGGGAAGGTCTCTGTCACCAGCAGGTGAGGGTCCAGAAGTTCGGTTAGCTTTTCCAGATTTGATTTCATCTCTAGCAATCTCCTGCTTTGGTTGCTTTGAAAGAGACCCAGAAGGTACTGACCTTTTTATAGAAGCTCTTCCCTGCCACGAAGAATAAGAGGGAAAGAATTACCAGTGAAGAACTACTCTGCCAGAAACAGAGAGAAAGGACAATTAAGAAGAAGCTGCTCATGGTACTTCATAATTCATAATCTCATTGAAAACAATAAAACAAAAGTTTTCTGCTGCTGGAGTAAGAAAGCTGAGCTTCACCAAATCAACGAAGATTTCATCTGAGAGGTTAAAAGAACTTGTTAGCTTGAAAGAGCAAGTGACAAGAGTCAACTGGTGGTCAACTTTCGCCTAACATTTCTCTAATTCTTCAACAAGGAGGTAGTACCACAGAAAATTATATGCTTGCACGGCCCACCAACAGGACAGCAAAGATTCACAATGGAAGCAAACCAAGTGAGAGGCAGGTTACAGAATCAGGGACTGAATATAGGCACTAAAGGATGTAGTAGAGGAAGCCTCTGCGTTGTCTAATCTCATTCAGTAACAACAAGAAACTCCTTAAATAAACTTTGATCCCCTGCCGATGATTTTCAAAAAAGGAATAGACCGCATTTAGAGGCGAAAATGATTCTCGTTTACCGATTGGCAATAACGTCCTAAAATAATAAGTAATGAATAGAAAACCCAACTTCTAGTTCCTAAATTCACGCCTACAGTTATTTCTGATGACTAATCAAGAAAGGATTCAGATGATACCTCAGATTCCACAGTTGTCTTCACGGCAACTTTTACGTTGTCATCTGATGTTTTATTTACCAACTCGTCCAACTGTTTCTGATTGTCCACTGATCTCGACACACCAGCTTGTGCAGCAGATGGAACCGTAGATGGAGAATCTGATCCATTTGCTAAGGAACCGCCTTTGAGTTTACCGTGTCCTGTATCAGACTTGAAGGAAGTACTTTCTGTTCTTTCCAATCTTCCATCAACAGGTTTTGTTCTTACCAAGGGTTCTTTGACGGAATTCCCAAAATCAGAATGTTGGCTTGTGCCAACAATTCTTCCTCCAGCAGACTCATTTTGAGAAGTGTTGACGCCAGGACCATTTTGTGCAGCAGCTACGTTTACAGCTGAAGGTTTTGAAGCAAGTGATGGTGCGGGCTTCAAATCGAGATAGCCCATGCCAAATTCTTCTTCTGTAACCCATGAAGGCTGCGTATGTGGCAACATATTAATAGAAAACCAACCAAAAAATCAATAGATGGAAACCTAATGATAAACGCAACATCAATATCCCTCTTCTTTGGAGATAGCACATCAAGGAAGAAGAGTACAAGTTCAGCTCAGAAAACACGTATAGAGTTCTTAAATTCATATACCTTCCTAGCAGCCAAAGCAGCTGCAACACCCGTAGCCAACACCTTTAGGTCTTCTCTTTCATCACTTTTAATTTTAGCTACCTGCGTGTAGAGGGAGCAAGAACATGAACACCTAGAGGTTTAGCACATTGAAGAATAACAGACTTCAAATAGAACATTAGAACTCTGATTTTCCTTACCCGTTTTTCGAGGTTGATCCCACTCTTTCGAGTTACTGGAAAGACATTTGAGATTTTTGTCAATAGAATCAACGCATTTCGTATTTCCATGTACTCGGTTGATTCCAAGCATTGAATTAGCAACCTTGTGATCCTTTGACTCCATTTCCAGTGTACCTTTCAGAAAATAAGTGTCACATAAGCATGAGCCACATCAGATATATGAGAGCGCTTAAAAATCAGTTGAAAATGCCTTCAGGCTAATAGTAGCACTAGCTCTTCCAAAATGATTAATGTACACGAACATGTTCTGCCCAGCTAAAAGACAGCAGAACTGCACCATAGAGGCTATCAAAAAATATAAATATCGGTGTTGGGTCATGGTCAGTGACAGAACAGGAAAAAA
Source organism: Escallonia herrerae (assembly GCA_033070095.1). Lineage (NCBI taxonomy): Eukaryota > Viridiplantae > Streptophyta > Magnoliopsida > Escalloniales > Escalloniaceae > Escallonia > Escallonia herrerae. The sequence goes on along the minus strand of JAVXUP010003597.1, from coordinate 12,911 downwards.
AGTGGTATCCCTGCAATTTATCAGTACTTGTTCTGAGCCGTCAAAGGACTGCAGAAGATTATGCTGCAATTACGATTGTTGTTGTAGGCAAATTTTTCTCAAGCATATAGTACATACTTAAGAAACCTAACAGAAACCTCTCTAGCAAGCTACAAAAGATCACGAGGGGTAAAAAGACATGTGCATCTACATGTTAAATGAAGGAAAATATTGTGTTCTCCTTCCCTACCAATTCTATGTCCCCTACTCTGCTCCACTCCTTTTTTGTGGCTTTAATGGCACCATATTTGCGTCTTTGTTTAATTTAGCAAATGCTTTACTATGCTAATAGTGTCATCAGCGGAAGAGTTGTAAAAACGTGTTAAGGGCTGGATGAAAACTTAGTCAGGAAGGTAAAACGGGGTTCTCTCTAACCCCAATACGTGGCAAGGTCAGATCAATCAAGGGAGCTTAACATGAGCAGGATGGTCAAACAGGCAAAATTGGGCACTTGCAGTTCTAGATTGGATTGTCCTTGAAGCTTGGCGCGAACAGAGCAATTTGAGGATGGCGATGGACTGATGGTAAAGTTGTTGATTGTGGTCGTGAAGTCCAGATGGGGGAAAACTGAAGGAGGTTGGAGGAAACCCAAAGTCATCAATCATGGTGGGTCTTTATTACGGGTCAAATGGTGGCAGTGACCATGATCCTCAGAACCACTTGCTGATCTTATTTTGGCAGGTAGAGGCTTTGGATGTCGAGAAGAGATGGGTGACTAATTGGGTTGTTCACCCGTAGTTTTGGTGCTCAGGGTGATGTGGGTGGAGATGGACGCTGAAATTGGTGGGGAGACTGATAGCAATGCCAACCAATGCTGGATATGGTTGTAGGCTTTAGATAAATCTCTTTAATCTTCATGTTATCTTTGGTGTGTGACATTGACCAATTATCTGGAGGGGACATTGAAGGGGACGGGAAGGGGGACACAAGATTCTCACTCAAGAGTATACAGTCCATCACGAAGATCAAGTGACCATCGTGGTTGTACTTCCTTGCACAATCAGAGGCTAATTCGTTCTAAACCGGCTTTCGCAGCCCGGCATGCGTAAATACCAGAGGTCATTGTGCTATACACAAACTATCGTTTACAGCTTAGAAGAGGCCGAGTAAGAACATAATTGAAAAATTAACAGATTGAGGCTATCAATCTGTTTAAGGAGAGTGCCAGCAAAAAATCAAGCTTTCGTCTCCATAAAGTACACTATAGCACAGAACTTAGCTCTAAGGGATAAAAGTACAGGGAAAGAAAGCTCCTTGCTGTTAAAATTGCTTACATGTGTGGCAATAGATGCCAGATAGGTGTGATCCGTCCATTCTTATATACATATGTTTGAAATTCTTTTACACAAAAGTGCACGAGCCTAAGCGGGAGAGTACTCTCTTCAACATATAGGACCTTGCTGTGAAAGGCCAATGGCTCAAATATCCGGGAAATTCTCCACAAATGAATCACATACCTCAAGCAAGGGAATATGCTCCAACCAATACTGGATATATCATCAACGATTCAAGATTTCTTTAATTTCTGTATCTGCATCGATGTCTTTTCTAAACCACTACAATCTCTTTACAGATTTCTCGTTTCCAGGAGATTACATTTTGCTTATCAAGAACAAGTAAAAAGCATGGAAAATGACTACTAGACTTGTAAAGGCTAAAACATGTTAGCAGCACTTTATCTCACCGAAAATCAAAATGGAAATTTTAAAACCTTAGATAATTTCTACAACTTTGCTTAGTCGTTACAATTGCCGTGCACGTGCAGTCACATGAACCATGAAAATTGTATGCCCCACCTCAGCCCATAGGAATCGCCATTTTAGTTAAATGATCTGATGAATCAACGAATACAAACCACATCCAGCCAAGTTGATTTCAAACCCAAAATACAAATTGGTGGCTGCAATTTTTAGAAGGTAAAAATAACCATGAGAGAGGGGGAAAGGACGCTCCATGAGAAATGATAATATGTATATTGTTAATTCTAGGATAAGTCATTTGCCAACTCGCATGGCGTTAACATATCCAATTGTTGTAGGGCTGTGCATGTGTATCTATACATACACTCAAACGTGTACATTAACTAGATTAGATAATCCAAGTGGCATTACCGGTACACGAGTTTACATGGCATGAAACTATCTTTGAACATAGTTCCCCTATTGAAAGTTTTGTCTAACTTATGAATGCAAGTTACCCACGTGGAAAATTCAAGTGAAAGTGCTGTAAGGATCAATAGCCTCTATAAATCTATAAACTCCAACTGCGCATTTTACAACTTCTTAAATTTCCAGCAAGTGTAATAGCAAAACTAAAGCGAGTATGCACTTAACAGTCCATCGCATACAAATAGTTCTCACACAAAGATGATAACTATCTAGAAAACAAGTTGCATTAGCAAGTTACCCACGTGGAAAATTCAAGTGAAAGTGCTGTAAGGATCAATAGCCTCTATAAATCTATAAACTCCAACTGCGCATTTTACAACTTCTTAAATTTCCAGCAAGTGTAATAGCAAAACTAAAGCGAGTATGCACTTAACAGTCCATCGCATACAAATAGTTCTCACACAAAGATGATAACTATCTAGAAAACAAGTTGCATTAGCAAACTGTAGTTACAACAAAAAGATATCTAGACTTGACTTTGGTTCCAAAAAACACACTTGCAATGCAATATATAGACATTGATCTTTGGGGGCAAGGGGAGGGAATGCTTTCTGGAATCCCTTTCGAACTATACAGAGATGGCAGTGGAAGTTGCTAAAGTTACCATGATAATCTAGGAAGCACGAACACAGCTTCTGGGTCGAGGTATCGTCTCTGACACTTGACACCCCTCGGATACCTCGGGAGACGTGTCGGACACTTCTTGGTAGTGTCTGGATATTTTTTATTTATTTTTTAATATCAGACTCATGTCGGACAACTTATGCAGAAGTCTGTGATATCTTACTGCAGAAGTATCTGCCACCTACGTGGAAAACTGTAAATTTTTAACCTTAAATTTAGGGTCATGATGGAATTAGCTGAAAGGGAGACGGAGCTCTTCAACAAAGGCAATCTAACGTAGAAGACGAGTCTCTCAATTGATAAACGTGTGCAGGGAATAGGTTGATGATCGAGGTCCAGACAATAAACGTGATGAGGCAATTGATGTTAATTAAATCTTGGTGGACGGATGAGAAGAAAGCAAATATCTTTTCCTGTTGTCTTGTTTTCATGGGATCTTGCACTACCGTATTATCCATAGTAACTTGATTTCAAGTATGACTTTAGTTTATTGTTCATTAGACATGAGGGCAGAATGGGCTAAAACTTATATAAACATGCCCAAACATATGTACAAACGGATATTTAGCGATGACTTGCGGTGTACAAAGTTTGTTATTCTGGATATTGCAGTGTCCAATGTCCCCGTCAGTGTCGGTGTAGGACGCGGTGTCCGGGTCTGTACTACTTGGGTGATAACAGATGTAAATTAGCACAATCTCTGTAAGAATGGGGACTAACAGTAGCAAGTCTGCCTACTGCAGTTCAAGACCCCTGAGCCCTTAAAAACACCCCATGCACGTTTTTGAACAGGAAAAGTTCCATATAGGATAACTGTTACGATTACTAGAACCATTTACTAGGTTAGTATTGTAACTTTGCTTAGTCCTAAATACACGAACAGAATTCATATATTCAGAGTACCATAACATCTATATCCACTAACTAACCTTATCCACTAACTAACCTTAATGAACTGGCTATATGTAACACGCTGGCTGTTCGGATATCGATAGTACACAGCAAACCCCGGCATGTTTCCACACTCGCGTTCGTATATTGATTCATCACTCTGCAAAAGGACGGCATAGTACTTAAATATCTTGTAAAGTAGCTTGGAAGCACATGCGTGTAATGATATACAGTCATATCATCATATCTCAAGAAACTTAAGAAAGCAACAGGATTTTCCACAATCATTGACTAGGTAAAAAATGATTCTAGACTACCTTCCAGTAGTAGGCAGTCTTCAGTGTCTCGAACAAAAATCTCCCAAGTCTGCCCACTTCATACTCAGTGCAGCAGCATATCATAGGTTGTAAAGTCTTACATATTAGAACATCAATGTGGTTGACTGTATTAAAAAAAGGTGTTCCCAAGGAATGAAGAGTATGCACAAACATGGCACAGTAAACAGCATCAGGCATACTGAATGTACACCGTGGGAAGATACAGCGCTGGAGGAATTCCATGTTTATCTTCAAAGTATCAGGGCACGAGCTTAACCAATTATCCTTTTCATGAGCAAGCCGTTTGCGTACTGATGCAACATTTTCTTCGTGCTTCTGAAGTTCACTAGCCAGACGATCTAAAGATTCTTGAATTCTTTCCTTGTCTTTCTTTCGTTTAGTGATTGCCGAATTTGAATTATCAGAGAGTTCTTCTAGAGCTTTAAGAGCAGCATGCTGCTTGGTGATTTCCAACTCATAGCGCTTTCTAGGAACGTAAAGATCATAGAGTGTAAGACCCCAAAAGGTAGCGTACAGATCCGGAGAAAGGCTATTCCACGCTTTTGAAGGCAACATTGTTCTAACAGTGTCGAGAAGGTTTGTCCACCTGCATAGCATGAATATTCATGGAGAAGATGAATCATGGCACCACGAGATTCAATTTTGTATATGAAGCTGGTAAGGAAAAAACACATGGTCAGGAGAATTACGTGATAGGCTTCCTAGGAGAACCAAGATCCAAAAGAAATTTGTCAGATGAATCGGCAGGTTCAGCCTCCTTTTCTGCAGTTGATTCAGCACAATCTAATGGCCAGAAGACACCAGAACAACTCTGACACTTGAAAAGCCTCATCACAGGTCGATAAATCAGAAAGGCCACCTAGAACAGGGAGGGAAAGCCAGTATTAACGGAAAGGTGTTCGAGTAATTTATAAATCGACGTTTTATACATTTGTTAAAATCCTGAAAAAATTCTTTTGCCGAATATAATATAAAACAAAGGAAAAAGGACTTCAAACACATGGAATAAAACCTCAGGATCAAGGTGGTATAAACTTATGAGATCATCAAGACAAGGAATCAGCTGAGCGTAAGCTGCTGTAGGAGTCATTGCACCACATAAAAATTCCACAAATTGAAGAAGGGTCCCATGGCATCGATCAAATTGCTCACTGACCATCTTAATATAAGGCACCTCTGCATTAATGACAACCCTGCCGAGCAGAAGAGTATCAGATGGCAATTTGAAGTCATTGTACAGAATTCATGCTTGCCAGTTTAAACTCATCCACACCACGGGTCCCAAAAAAAGAACGAAATGCAAAAGAAAAGATATTTCACAGGGAAAAACTGCCCTTTCGACCTCTAATACAAAAAGATATATACTTTTCAACTCAAAATCAAAAGCAGCTGAAGTAATTAGAGAGTCAGAAAAGATATCTCGTTTTAGAGCTTACAGAGAACGATGCTGAGCAATAAGCAACAATAGAGGGATTGCCAACTTTGGTTCATCCTTTGGAAGCAGTGAGTCCCTTAGCCTGTTTGTAGATTTAATTAAAGCCTGCCAAATAAAATTATAAGCACACCGCAGTCCAAAAAATTCGGTTGTTCTTTTTTTTTTTTTTTGGGGGGGGGGGGGGCAAAATATGTGTAGGTTTATATCCGCCATGTCTGGGCATGACGGTGTTTTCCAGTCATAACTGCACCAGATATTGGTTCCTAAATATAACATGTATGTACAGCAACATGTATAACCAAAAATGAGATGAACATGAAGCTAAGTTCAATCACATGGAAAGTTTCATGACTCATTCAGTGCAACACTAGAACTGTAACATGGCAATTTTGTATTGTGAATGCAAAAAAATTGACAAGGTGACCAATGTCGTACTATCATGAACATTAGGAATGTTTGGGTTGATAACTGCTTAAATTAAAGCAAAGATAAAGCAACGATCAAAAAGCTTTTAACCACACAACAACAGCAAGTGCCAAGATTGAACTACCTAGAAGAGATTATTTGAATTTCAACATAAAGTATTTCTTTAAACTTACATATTTTCCTCACCTCAGCCTGACGTATATAAGGACACACTGTTAAGCACCCCATGAGAAGGACGATTGTTATCTTTTTTAACTTAAGACTTCAAGAACTTTCCTACTTCTATTACTGCTTCTTTCTCCTCCCTGATGTGTATGACACAACAAATAGAACTGTCCATATCTCAGAAATTTGCCACCTGTGAACAACGCTCCTGCAACTAAGGGTAATAGCGAAGTGAACTCATGAAGACAACCCAGGGCTAGTTTGATAATAAATTGTTTCAGTATTACCGGGTAAGCAGAAGGTATGAACTCGTTCATAATTCAAACGAGTCTTGTCATAATAAGCCAATAGCATGATGGAATCTATTGCAGGAGTTTCAAATGCAGGGAGACAGGTAAGCAAAATAAATTGCACATATGTACAAGTTGCCTTTTCGGGTATCAGACTATCATGCCCTAGACATCCATATATCTTCACCAGACATAATATACCTCACCCTAAACTGTTATTGTGGCTACAATTTACTTATACCAATTAACTACTTTTAATTTGCACTACAACTCCAGTACGTCCAAGATGTTTGAATTTTGTTTCTTTCTTCATTTTGGACCTTTATATTTGAAAACCTAACTTTAGAAGTCCATTTTATGTCATCACATGCAGTTGAAAATACACTGCAATTGTCTGACGCTGCGATAGATCATAGTTCTAGTTACTATATTGCAGCTTCGTATCATGAATGTTACTTTATTATTCAGTCATGGTTCTACTCGGAATTCCATTTTGGCTGGATACGTTCATGTGTAGACCAGTATTAGTGATAGACTTGAAGTAGTGGCCAGGCTACCTAAATCATACTAAACTAAATCATACTAGTCAGTCCTATTTTGTATCAGCTGAAGAGCATCTCATGAAGCTACCATAGCTCCCTTGGACAGAAATTTGTAACAGTTGACTAGATTTTGCTTCTTTGTTCTTCTTATGGTTAATTTTCAGCAATCTACGCCTTTACAAGCTTATAAACACATAAAATGACCTTCCTACCGCCATGTAATATCTATTAGACAACTTTCATCATGACTTACCCAACCTAGCACTCGATGTATTAACAGCACAAAGTAGTACAGTACCCATCACATTGTCACATACACAAGAATACCCACTGCTGTTCAGCCACAAAATAGTAGTTCAGCCACAAAAAACACGAGGAAGAAGTGAGAGAAAATCAAATCTGGCTGCCTGGCATATACTTCAGTGCAACTACAATTAACATGCTTATGTGTCACTATAGTTGACGCAGATTACTGTTCTGATAGAAAAGGAAATCAAATTTCGTTGATTTACAACTACATGTTTACAAGATCATGAGTAAAAGAAACTTAAAAATATTACCTAACATTGGCCCAAATGTTCAAATCATCAAATTATAAGTTTTAATGTATATAAACAGTGCTTCTCCCAAAGGATGTTAGCGTGCTTTAGTTTGCTTCATTGGAAAAAATACCAAACCAGCTGAAAACTAGCGGGGAAACGGATTCTTTTTACATGTCCTCATTTGACCACACGGTAAGTCATAAAGGAGTCCTGGGAATATGCAAAATCTCAAGCAGCTCTCAGATTGGTTTTCTTTATATGTAGATTGGGAATTCATTCTTAGTGTGATAGGGGTCTAGTAAAAAAATGCTGAATCGCTGATGATTACCTATGCTTTATTGGCAGCTTCTGCTTTAATCTCAAAACTCCCTCTGTCTACAAAAAACTCTCTGCCTTTCTATTATTTGATTACTACAAAGTATTCTCAAGTTTGAAAAGTCAAGCAATCTTGTCATCACATTTCCTTTTATGCCCTCTCGTTTTAAGCATTAAATGCTGCCGATTGTACAAAACTATCCAACACCCACCATAAATATGGGAATAACTGGAAATGAACACAATCGATGGTCACATGAACTGCAGTCATCTAACTCTCGAGAAACTGTGTAAAGTCTAAGAGGACAACCTTTGTGACGGAGGAAGTAGTAAAGGATGCTTTCTTTCGAATTGCCAGCATTAATCTGTTATATCAAGTGACATGGGTTGAAAGGCCAGACTTTAGAGATCTCTTCTCCTTGAGAAGGTCGGAGGTATTATGCCATTACCCTTATTGTCGGGTTAATTAGCCTCGATAAGACTTTCCTAGAAGTGTAAATTACAACTCCGGCTGGAGCTGAACAAAATTAGAGAACTAGAGAAGATGAAGGAAACTCACTATCTTTTGGCTTATTTGCCTGTACCACCCTTAGTTGCAGGAAACTCCTAATATGGTGACGTTTCTCTCTCGGAAACTCGCTTTTGCGATCCCAAGTTAGGAGCTCCATGGGATCTCGTCCCAAGCTAAGATGGGAACTCGATCCCGCTAGTTGGATAGAGATGTATGGAACAAGTGATAGAATACATGAAAATCAAGTTCTTTTCAACTCATTTCCTTGTTTCTCTCTTCCTTCAAATCCTTAAAGTCTCCTCGTCTGTTGTTGCTATCTATGTAAACTATGCTAAACAAATGATAATACTCTTTACGCATTTATTTATTCAAGCCGCTCCCAACCTCAGATTCTTCTTCGTGCTTACGCTTCCCCGCCCCCTCTCCCGCACCCACCCCCGCCCCCGGTTTGTGCAACTAAGGTACCACCTATCTATATGGCTTGCACACAACCTCCATTATCTCATGTACCCAAAAGAAGAATGAAAATATTCTTCATATTGTAAATCAATCTAGTATAAATTCTAAAGCCTAAGAGCAGGCTTTTTTTTTCCCCTTATCTTCTGCAAAGACACTATGTTTGAAGAATTTCAGATTCAATCAATAACAGTAGAGAAAATTTTAAAGCACCTTATTGTTTCGGGTCACCCCAAACGAAGTAGCCTGGTACCGAAGAGTCTCACTTCCTGCCATGGCATCCAATTGGTCTTCAGTCATATTTTCCGTGTACTGAACATTGGCCATTTGCTGTATAAGTTCCTGCACCAATGATGAACTTCAAATAACCAAGTGCTTGGGTAAAAGAGATCTTACTTGGTATATTTAGATCTGAAACTACCTGCAGGAGGACTAGCTCAATCCCATTCCCCTTTTTCAACTGATTCACAAGATATTGGAAAAGACCCCTCAGTTCCATTGATGGATACTTTTTACACCTAAAACAATGCCAATGATTTAGTAAGACTTTAGAGAAGCCACTACCAGCTTGATAACTCAGAAGTTCAGCAGTCATTCTTGATTATATAGAAGTACTTTAATGATAAATATCTTGTGCTGTTTGCAACTTTACAAAAACTGCATAGTTGACTATTGAAATTGAACTAATTAGGGAAAATTGCGTAAAATACCCTTGTGGTTTGGGGTCATTGCAAAAAGACCCCTCTAGTTGCAAAAATTGCACAAAAACACCTGTGATTACAAAGGTGTTGCACCGTAAAATTTCCGTAACAGAACAGTAAAAATATCGAAATTGCCCTTCTATATAAATGAAAAGGGCACGCCCTTTCCATTTCTCTTTTCCTCTGATTTCTCTTTTCCTCTGATTCTCTCCTTCTCCACTAAATCCTTGGATCTGGACATGCACGAAGGCCAGCTACCTTGGATCGACGGCGAGTTCGCGGTGGCGCAAGCATGGATCGATGGGGTTCGCGGTGGCGCAAGATATTGATTTGATTCATTACTCGAATTGCACAAATTCAGATCAAACCCTAGATCTAAATTTGTGCGATTAGGGTTCGAATCGGTTTGATTAGGGTTCGATTAAGTTTGGTAGAACCCATATGCATGAAAATTGTGTTCCTTCACTGCCCGATGTTCTTACTTTATCGCCGGAAAATGGTGGCTAGGTTTTGGGCTTGAGGGGGCTGCGGCGATTTAGGGCTTAGGATTTGGGGAAGAAGAAGATAGAAAGGGCATTTTGGTCATTTGTTAAGTTAATTTCTACAAAACGCGCTCTTCAGGAGCGTGAATATCACATGCCGTTAGTTTTAACGATTTTTTTTACGGTTGCAAGACTTTTGCAACCTTAAGTGCCTTTTTGCAATTTTTGCAACTAGAGGGGTCTTTTTGCAATGACCCCAAACCACGGGTATTTTACGCAATTTTCCCAACTAATTAATGATTTCAAGAACACGCAGGCACTATACAAAAGTATGACCTAGTTCAAATATACAGGAAATAAGTGCAACCATGAAACTAAATAACACCCATCCAGAAACATCAACCAGCTACAGGCTTGGACCATCAGAATCACCATATTGATCAATTTGTCTATACATTCACAGAATATGTAAGGAAAAGAAAAGAAAAGAAAATAAGATAAGATAAGCAAACAAAATCCATGGAGGAAACCCATAAACCAAGTCCTGCAAAGCAGAGGAGAGTACCCAACAACAGATTCCAAAGCCAGAAGGATTACCTAAGAGGAATTGATTAATCCGTTAATGTTCACCCTTTTTCTTCCTTTTTCTCTTCTGTGGGAGGCGGTGTAGGCGGTTAGCAGTTCTAAAAAAATACAGGGAATTTTCATATGTTATGTGAATCAGTACGGGAACGATGCCTCAGCTGAAGTGGTAAAATATGACCAAGTTTAAAGACTTCAATTTTTCTTCGTTGTAATTAAAAAGTTCCAGTAGCAGAAACTCAAACACAAAAGAAGCCCAAAGCACCCCCAAAAAGGGACGAAACTCATCCTTGACGCAAAAAAAGCACGTAAATGAAGAATGCTGGTAGCGGAGAGGAGTCTCCACACCATCAAAAGGCCTCAAATCCTTCCCTTACAAATACACCACATCAGTCACGGAGACAGTAACCTCCACTCTTTAGAAATACTCTTTGGAAACTTTGCCCACCTCCAAATCAAATCCTTAACAGATCTCAGCAATCTATGGCATGAATCTTCATCAAAGGGTTATGGCAAAAGTACGAAACCACTTTGGGGCTTATGTTCCCCAATTACTTAGGATAATTGGGTTCCCTATGGCAGGGGACCACCACCGGAAGACCTTTGCCTAATTAAAACTTATGGGATAGATAATACAAAAGCAAGCTAGCTGCTTTGTTCGTAGTTAGACGGTTCATAGTTAGCTTAAAATGGAACAACCCAATCCCATTTTTCTCAAACCAATAACACCAACTATACATTGTTCAAAAACATTCATAGACACTGCAATTGTTATTAAATGATCTTACAATATACGAAAGAGTGATTGAAAGCTACAGTGTAACAAAATAATCAACTACACACGGTAATTCAAGGCTCCTACAGAAAAGGCTTCCAATGGTCCTTGTTAACGTAAACTGGGATGTATTCTACCAAAGATGCATGGAGAAACCCATCATGACTAGGTTTTTCAGTAGGGTCTAATTATAGCATTACCATCATAATAGCTTTAGATTTTATACAAGTCATGGTAAATTGCAGCCCTCAACAAACCCTATCATGAAAGTTATAAATTTAGTAGCACAATCAAAAAACTCCTACATCTTTCCGTATAAGTCATCACTAAGAGCTCGATTATATCGCTAACACTTTTCTTTAGCACACTTCACTTACATTTTTGGCATTACTGTCACATTGCATCAACACAACCTCTCTCTTTCCCAAGTGTCAACAATTTTTTGACTCAAGAACTAAAGCAAATAAACATGCTGAGATGCTGCATCCGAGGGTGGACAAATGCATATGATTATCAAACAATAACCTCATTAGAATGATTAGCAAATGCAAAAATTGCATCTTTGGGAGAAACACATCCACTCAGAATGTGAAACTGGGCATAAAGCACGCAAAGTACTATTTCATAGGGATATGGTAATTATAATGCTTGGAGTAGGACAGACTAAAATACATGTTTATCAGGTTCTTGAAGTGGAGGAACGATGAGAAGTCAAATTCTGTAGGATGCCATAACATTGTGACTTCTCAAATGAGGCCCAAATGTGCAAAGCAAAAAATAACTGTTGCACCCTCTGAGCAAAAACACTAGAGATGCACTGGAACAGAAGTTTAAATGGAAAGTCAGTAATAGGGGGTTGTATTGCTTGCTCCATTTAACAAACTTCGCATATCTTTGACTAATAAGATAACAACCCAATATCAATTGCATATAATCCACAGAGTACAAAGTTTCTAACCAATTATAATACCTTGAAATGTATAGGTAATTACTGTTCCAACATATGCGGCAAAAAAAGTACCGAAGTAACTCTAAGTGTGACGTTAACTATGTAGTTTTCCTTTTAGGTTAAATTATTATTTTTCCAACAGTCACACTTTTAAGTTTACATATCCTGAAGAGCAGATGTCAGAACTTACCACAGGAAAACATTTACAAATTCAACTATGAATTGAAAAAGATTGAAACATCAGCAGCCAATCTCCCTACTTAGTTCTGTCAACAACTAAATAGAATTATACAACCTGCTGAAACTACATTACAATTACATTAATTAGCAAGCTTCTTCAGCAATAGATCAACTTAAGGCATGTTATAAATCTTGCAACTGAACCGAATGAGTCTCTAGTTACTCAAGTTGCCATGTAACACAACATACTTCAACATCGCAATGAAACATGCATGAATCTTAGGCCCAAATAGCAATTTAGGACTACATACAACGTTGAAACAAATTTTAGCACCAAATAAAACTTCTCTTGATTCCAAGATCTTCTTAACTCCATAATAGTAGTTGTTATAAATAATCAGTTATACAATTCATATCAACCACCACTGTCTTTTATCAGCATAAAAAGGCAGTCTTTGCAAAGCTAAGCTTAAAGACATTACCATGTACATGTATTTATC
>JAVXUP010003596.1:0-61247 GCA_033070095.1 Escallonia herrerae | reverse complement strand
GAAAACCCCATTTTATTCGATTGAAAGCTTTTGGCTTCGAATGAAAAGTTTGCTTCGACTAAAAGTTTTGCTTCGATTGAAAACGAAAACTTTGGCTTCGACTGAAAACTTTTGGCTTCGACTTGGCTTCGACTGAAAACTTTTGGCTTTGACTGAAAACTTTTACTTCGACTGAAAACTTTGGCTTCGACTGAAAATTTCTTTTTAAGACTAGAGTAAAGGAACTGCACAATTGAGTCGAATGCAAACTGCTTGCCTTCGACTGAAACAATCAGTTTGGTTCTCTACTTAAATTTCTGTGAGATCTTTCAAGAAAGACTTAGAAAAACTAACATGGATAAAATAATAAAAGAAAGCTTCAAGTTCTTGCATCTTCAGGGTAGTTCGAGTCTTCGAATTTCAAGTCCAAGTCCGAGTTCAAGCTTTGTCGAAGGCATCATCTTGACTTTGTTGATTAAGATAAATCCTGAAATGATTATCTTAATATTTTTGTCAAATTAATGTTAGAGATAATGAATTTAGAATCATCAAAATCGATAATTCAACACATTTGTCCAAGAACGAATGGTTGTGGTGGTGTTTGTGATGACCGTGGTGCTGGGGCTTGTACTGGTGGTGGTGCTTGTGATGATGATGATGATGTTTTTTGTAATGATGATCCATGTTTCAGTTTCTTTAGTAATCCAGCCATATTTGACGCTAAACTTTTTTACTAGATTGAAAAATAAAAATAGTAAGAGTAACTAAATACACAAGTATAAGAGCAGTAATTAGTAATTAGAAATAACAATTAAAAGAATTAAAGAGTAACAAACGAATAAAAGTAATTCAAAATTGGAGAGAGTTAGTAATAAAAAAAATTAGTAATAGTAATTAATAAATAAAAATTCACTAATTACTAATTACTAGACAAAAGAATTAGAGAGTAAAATTAATAAGAGTAGTAATTAGTAATTAGTAATTTAGCAAGAGTACTAATTAGTAAATAAGAGTAGTAATTAGAAAGAGTAGTAATTGGAGAGGGAAATAGTAGTAAAGCTTGTAGAAATGTAGAATGTTTAGATAAGAGAGAGTAAGAAGATTGGTGTGAAAAATTAGAAAGAAATTGTGTGAATTTATAGATTTTTGAAACTTCACAAAAGACCAAAATGCCCTTAAAACTATTCGTTTATAGTTGTTGGGGAGGGTAAGAGTGTAAAAACCCTTAAAAGGATTGAAAAAATTAAGTTAGACCAAAATATCTCCCAAACTAGCCGTTATATTGCTGTTGGGGGGTTAAAAGTGGAATTTAGGGAAATAATGGGGAATATAGCCATTGGGGGGAAATTAAATTTGAAAAACCGTGGGGCCTGCTAGAAAAGGGCCAGAACAGGGCCTAAAACCGGGCCGGGACTAAAACCGGGCTTTTTTCTAGAATATCCCGGCTTGGTCCAAGTCCAAGCCCAAGCCCAAGCCCAAAGCCTCTTTTTTAGGGCCGCCACTGTTCATCTACAGGGCCGGGCTGGACCCCGCCTGAAACGGGCCTGGTCGGGCCAGCTCGGGGGCCGCCGGGCCCTTTTGACAACTCTACTTGGGCACAAGTGTTATTATGCTAATGGTACAAAAAGGACCGTGGGCACAGGTGTTTTACTTTAATTTTTTCATTGGATTAAAATTGATGGTTCACATAGATAGAAATGGTTTAGTGGGTAACGCATGATTTGATCAACTGTTTTGATGTTCTACACATCATGAAATGTATGTCCCTAAATGACCAGAGAAAACAAACACACTATATCATTTTACAAGATTTATTAATATGGCTACGTTCTCAATCACCAATTTACGATTCCACCATTTATCAATAGTTTATAATGTAAATCCCCAACTCTCACTTTGTAATTCTTACGCTCTCATATATGTCTGAATATCCATGGTAAAATATACATAGGATAAGGAGACGCAACTTCATTATTATAATAATACCCTTCCTACAAGTTAAAGACGTAGTGATAAAGATATAACATGATTTGTACTTTTATTGGTGATATTGTATATCTTATATATTTTATCAACAATGTAGCTCTTACAAAAAGTACTAAAGCGTTTACGTTCTTTAGTCTATTCTTAGTAATTTCCCTTGAAATATTTAAGAGAGCTTTCATTGCGATTTGATTGCATGTTAGTGATTTTGTTTTGAATGACACTTTGATTGGTGAAGTTGCAAGTATATAGACTTTATCAATAACACGGTTTAAATAGAAAGATTGAAATGAGAATTTTTGAAAGCCAACTTTCTTTGAGTCGAGATTTAGTTGTTTACCTTTGTTACACAGGTTCTCATTTAACAAATTTAATCATGTTCAGTAATTAAAATGCACCAAGGAAAAACTTTTCAAAAACCTTGGCCAATTGTTCTTACGAGGAATTAAAAGTATTGAAACAATAGTTTCCTTTAGTTGATAAAATAAAGTTTATTGATAAACAAATCAAGGATTTTTTAAAGTGATTGTCAATATTAAATTTATACAAAAACTTTCTATCATTTCTTTTCAAACCATACTATTTTACTATTAACAGATGCAATATTGACACTTAATAATCATTTAACTATATTACAAGTTTGAATTTCGTATAAAAAAGTTAAAATCATTCAAGAATCATGTAACAGTGGGGAGCATTATATATATATTTTGCTTATAGGTCCAAGTATTTTGACTACTTTTGTATATAATAGCTCTGTAATATACTCATTCCGTCTCTTAATAATTGATCATCTTTTTTTTTGGATCGTCTCATAAAAATTAATAACTTTTAAATTAAGAAATATTGTGATATGTTTACATATTTATCCTTTTTATATATTTTTTAATTCTATTTCTCTCTCCTCATTTAACTTTCTACGAAATCATTCTCTCTCTCTTTCCTTCTCTCCTGACCCACCACTTTTCACTTTTTATTCTATTTTTTTTCTTTAGATTTAACACTCTGTTAACTAATCACTCTCTTCTTCCCTCTCTCTCTAAAGGGTAAAATGAAAATAAAATATAATACTTAACTAAAATTCTTAATATGCGTACAAAATAAAAGTAATCAATATTTTAAGGACGAAAGGAGTACTAGTTTAATATCGGAATAATTGTGGCTCATTAATTAGGCGGGAATGAAAATCTAATTTACCCAAATTTGCTCTCTCTCTCTCTCTCTCTCTCTCTCTCACACACACACACACACACACACACGACGCTACCCTTTCTCTCCCTCCCTCTCACGTTGCCCTCTCCCATACGCCGCTGCCGCCTCTCTCACGCTGTGCTGTCACAGGTAGACATTACGTCCACCCAATTTTTGGTCCTAAGAACGTGTAACCATTGTAGCGCACTCTAAGCCGCCAACATCACATCCTAACTCCGCCACAGCCTTCGGATCTCCTCTTTCTTATTCATCAACGGCCTGAATTTTTTGATTTACACTCGCCGCCCCCGTCCCTCCCCCCATCCACCCGTAAATGATTTAGTTGAGTTCCCGGCTTGTGGTCGGAACTCGTTGAAAGAAAGGTAATCTACCTTTCAACGTTAATCTTTCATTAACAAGTTTAGGATATAAGCATGCTTCTTTCAATGGAGTAAATAACCAATGGCAAAAGATGGAGGCTTGCAATGACACTGTATATTTTCATCTCTCAGTTGGCCATTTTTATGCTTGCTTTGCTTTCATCTATTTTGGCATTTCATTTCATGAAATATGAAGTGTAGATTTTCAGTTTCATACATTGTTGAAAAAGTACAGTTGCCAATATTAGCTTATTGGAAGGTTGTTGCATTCTGATTCCAAAGACGTAGTTCAAGGATTTATAGTTCACTATACGAACTTTACTGTTTAATTTGTTCACCAGAAAAATTAGTACGGTATGGCTAAAAATAGTCTCAATCTAAAAACTAACTTTGATGCCATATTGAGGAATTTTAGTGCTTTGCCCTTGTATACATCAGTTTCATACTCTTGAAGACTACCCCATTGCACATGTACACTCTCCAATCTCCATACCAATTATACTTCTGTTTCGAGAATTCCTATAAGCAAAAGTTGGTGTCCAAATTTCACTAAAAAAAAACCAAAGAAGCTACTCACATCCTTGAAATACCACCCAACAATATGGTTTACATCAAGGAATTGCATCCTTTCACTTTTTCAAGTTTTCCAGTCTTGTGCCTTTGTTGCTGTATATGTTTATTGCGTTGGCATAATAAGTTCATTATACTTGATGATTTTCCTTTCTATTTTCTTTCTTACAAAATATACTTATTTCAGTTGCATGGTATGCAAATTTTGAATCTTTTTGTTGCTCGGGGGGCCTTTACTTCTACATTAGTGTTTGCTTCTCTTGAATAATTACAGGAACAATATCAGGATTAAATTCGCATGCATGTTCGATAGTTGTTCTCTTTCCTTTGAATTTCTTGATAACCAAACAGATTACAAAAGTTTTAAAAAAAAAAAGGTTTTTTTTGTTGTTGTTGGGGTTCTCTTAGAATCCTATTCTTTTGGTTTTGGAAATCGCACATTCATGTGATTCCATTGATTCATAGATGTGTGATTGCAATTGAATTCTCTTGCACGTCTTATAAGGATTTTCCTTAAGTACTTTCTTGAATGGAATTTTTTCTGAATTCGAATTGTCCTGCCTTTATTGTTGGATGTGATATAGCAAGTCATTATAGTTTGAGAATTTATTACTTGAGTAATTTTTTTTTTTATGTCTATGCATATAGTTCTTAGTTTTAATATCTGCAGTTTCACGTAGCTGAGATGTACATGGTCATGAAAATGCAGCAAGCGACCACTACAAATACCGAAGGGGTGGAGGTTTTAGAAAACAGACCCTTTGAAGATGATCAATTTGGAAGGGGCCAATATACGTTGAAAATTTACTGCCTACAATGGTAGTCTGATTTAAAAATCTTTTTTTATGGATTTGAACAAGTGCCAGTTTCCATTTTAATGACTCAAATGCTTAAGTAATTATCGACAGACACACTAGCACTTATGCAAATGAGATTGCATGTGTAACTTGTATAACTACCCTTAAATGTAGCATGGTGAAACATATATACGTGCTTACTGCAGATTCTTAGCTTACTACTGTGATTTTGGAGAAATGTCCTAAAGAGTAGTACTTGGTGCAACATAGTATGCTTGAAAAGTGTGACAATGCATCCTGCATGAATTGTTGGTTAACAAAGCGTTTAGCAATCAAGTGATCGTTTAGCAAATTTGAAGTCAGACACTCTCTTCAATAACTAAGAGAAAGGTCAAATGACGTGCTTTGATGAGACTTTATAGGCACCTCCATCAAACATCTGACGAGAAAGCTGAAAGTCCCAGACTTCCAAACCACCCGACTATGTAGCCGTCCCAACCTCGGAGAAAGGAGGATAGTTGTGAAAAAGAACTGCTGTCATTAAACTTGTTAGATCCAGTGAACATGGACTTCACAGCTGTGGATAGGATAGTAGAAAAATAAGGATTCATGTAGCAGATCCCAGCTTGTTTAGGAAAAAGGATTAGTCGAGTTGAATAGAAGGAGAAGAAGAATGATCTTTTTCCCAAGGGTTGGAGAATAACACATAGATACAATTGACATTATCATTAAAAGTAGCTGCATTAGTAGTAATCTCCAAATATCAGTGTTTCACAATATATACTGGTGGCTTTTCTGTTAAATTGGGTCATGTGTGCTGCTTTCCCAGCTTATGAGCTCTTGATCCTTTCACATTTTGCAGCAAAGCTCCTACTTGGCTTACTACTTTTGCACCAGCAGATGCTCTTGTGATGCAAGAGGAAGCCTGGAATGCATTCCTGAAATGCAAAACAGGTTGGTCTTGTCCAGTTTGACCTTTTGATTTTTATGTTTCTTTGGAACTCATATTGACACATTTATTGGTTGTTCTATAAACTTGGATGGTACACTCTGCAGTAATTAAGGTAATTACAGTTTCTCCTCCTTTTGTCATTACTCTTTATTACCGCAGATGGAAATGTTTCATCATTCATTTAGTAAACAACATACTCATTAGTTTGGGATACTTGCAGTGCCAATACTTCAACAAATTCCTTCTGACTATTGAAACTATTCACAACGCGGACAATGGTAAGTTTTTTGTTATATATGGTCGTTGATTCCCATTTTGGTTTCTGGTGAAATTGGTAATTTTCTCACTGGTTTTTCACTCTTAGGATGAGATTAAAAAAGGAAACAAGATGTTGTTGCAATCTCAACAGATGGGCCCAATTTGCTACCTACTAGTCAGGATGACTTACCTCCACAGACCTGTGGTAAAGATGCGTCATGGTAGAGTTCATTGCACGAGCCTGGGTATGCCCTGAATTAGTACTGTTTTGAGGGTAGGAAGACTCGAGAACAAGGTCCTAAGAGCTTCTTCACTAGGAAGGTGAGTAAACTTGAGTTTTGAATATGTTTAATAAGTTCATTTAAGATATCCAAACAGACAGAAAACCTAAGTAGGTGAAAGAGATGAATCTTAAAGACAGCTTATGTATGCGTACACACATGAACATATGCATCATCAACTGATTACTTGTTCTTTTTCGCTTATGCCTTAGTGGTGCTGTGATAATAGAGGTACCAGTCTTATTAACATGGAAGCTTTGTTTAAAAGAGGATGCTTTGGCATTAGCTTTTTGGAAGCACCATGAAAGCACAACGTAGATGTGCAAAGGAACTCTAAATATTTTGCCTTCAACCAACTTGAGATAAACCTGTGCAAAGCTTTTTTATTTAACGTACTTTAATCAATTGATGGCCTGAACTAGTACTGTTTAAGGTGCCCGAATTGGTACTGGTTTGAAAGCGGATGGCCTAGTACTGTTTTGAAAGGGGATGGCCTGAATTAATACTCAAATAGGACTCCTTATTTTGTTGTGCTTGTCCTCTTTTCATCATCAGCGTGCAGAAGCCCGTGAGTAAACAATTGAAGCTGTCATGCACATGCCTGGATATCCTACTTTTCTTAGTTTGACATTGAGATTTATTTTTCAATTTATGTTGTTGTTCTTGTCTATGAGAAACATGATATACATTCTTTTTTTATATCACTTGAGTAATAAGCAATTAGCATGTCCGCTTTTGTAGGATGGTTCCGATGGCATGGAGCAAGAAGTAAACAATGCGAACGAAGTCGAGTTCCCTTGAGTTGTTCATGGTTTGTACTTGAGAGTGGTTGGTGAATATGCTTCATTAGTGTTAGGTTGTTTCGTGGACCTTAAGATTTCTTTGAGTACAACATGATTAGGATGATGATGGTAAACCCTTTTATTATAGTATTGTAATTAAGTGGTCAGATTGATGCATTTTCTATATAATTCGGTGTTTGAAGATTATAATATTCTTATGGTTTGATGAAGTTTATTTCGTGCTCCACTGTTAGTACCACTTACGATTACAGGCATTGTGAAATGAATTAGATGCAATAATTAGTGACGATAAATATGTACCCAGAAAAAACAGGAAATGGAACATGTGCTTACGGGAAGTTCCGCGGGTACAAACAAAAAAAAGCAGTAGATTTGCATATATTCTAACGGCATGAAACGTGGGAAAAGAGGCAAAATCCCGACAACACATCCTTCACCAAAAGTCTTAAAAACCGTAGGCAGAGATAAAAAAGGCTATGCTAATTAGGTATATACCTAAAAAGCCTATGGTATATCCGTAGGCAAAAGTCATAAAACCATAGGCACAAAAGGGAAAAGACCTGCGGTATATCCGTACGTAAAAGTCTTGAAAACCATAGACGCAGTGGGAAAAAGATATACAGTATATCCGTAGGCCAAAGTCTTAAAAAGCATAGATAGAGAAATGAAAAGGCCTACAGATATCCGTAGGCAAAAGTCTTGAAAACCATTGGCGTAAGGGACTTATACCAAACTCAGCATATGTGTGTCCCTATGGAACGACTGAAGGCTTATGTCTCTACTGCCGTAGGCATATGTCTATGCCATCAGAAGAAGTACCCACGATACACTACTGTAGGCATAGACTATGCCTATGATACTTTTTACTTCGAACCCTACCCGATGGTCACTCTATTTTTATTTTGTAGGTCACCATTTCTGGCTAGGGTTTCAGAGCATATTTTTAGAAGCAACAAATAGTATAGATGAATTTTATGCCAAATAATATAATGAGCCTAATCTATTTAATTAAGTCCAGTAAGTGATATAGTCAAGTCTAGTTGGTTAAGACTAGTCCAGTTAGTTAGGTTTAACTCCGGTCCAGTTAAGAGATTGAGTTTGATTAAAAGATTGAGAAATACCTTGTGATTTATCCTTGATAAATTCAAATATCCTTGATTAAGATGAAGATGGGGGATAATTCTCAAAATTTGGCACATCCATTCGTCTTTTTTAGAGATAATTACCTAATTAAGGATAGATAATGTCCCAACATTCGAGAAAAAATCTTGAAATTTTAAGGGGTAAACAGGCTGGTTTGTAGAAGACCGGCCGATTCGTTGACGAGCTGGCCGGTTGGTTGACTTATTTTCAGTTTGTCATTTCTAGCAAATATTCTATTTTATCTCCAGATCACAGATTAAGATGGTCATCTTTATTATTTTTGGCTCCCCAGACCTCCATAAGGAGCGTCTTTGGGCTACATTTATAAGGATCAACTGTTTCTCTCTAGATCTTTTATACCATTTCTTCCATAGAAGTGGTAGATCATCTCTAAGGAGAAATTTAGCATTTCATACTTCATTCTTGAAACTTGTATGTTACTTGCATCGTGTATTCATCACAGAGCGTTCTCGTGTTTTCTAAGCGCATTCTCAAGGTGTATTTACAGCTTTCTAGATTAGTTTAGGTTATAGTAGTCTAGAGTGTCTCCCATTCATGTAATCTCATTTCCAATAATCAAACTATCAGATGAGTCTTCCATTTCATTTCTTAGTTCGAGTCTAAGATCAAAATGTAAGTCTTCCATTTCATTCTCAAGTTTGTAGGCCATTTGACTCTTGTCGTTGAATTCAAACCAGTGATGTAGAATTAGAGTTAGGGAATATGTTAAAAGGCCAAAAATTAAAAGAAATAAAGCAGAGACCAAAAGGTTGTGACGGGTGCCTAACACCTTCCCGTTATATAACTTAATCCCAAGCCCTTTTTTCTTTTTTGTTTTTGATAGACAAGTTAGTATGTGGACATTCACTACAAGAAACATGGGATTTAGCGACCGCATTTTGCGACCGCAAAGACATGCGGTCGCTAAACTAATATTTAGCGACCGATTTAGCGACTGCTCTATTTTGCGGTCGCTAAATATTCATGGTCAACGAAAACTTGGATTTAGCGACCGAAATTGGCGACTGTCACTACCGTCGCTAAATTAGCGACTGATTTGGCGACCGAGTATGCGGTCTCTAAATATTTTGACTAAAATCCCTAAATTGCGTCTCTCTCTTTCTCAGCCCGTCTCTCTCTCTCTCTCTCTAGCTCAGCCCTTGCCGCCACACGTCGGCTCACCGGCGCCACCTAGTGACCATCGCCCCACATAGACCCGGTCGTCGATCGCAGGCCCAGCTCGTCTCTTTCTTTCTCAAGTCTGTCTGTCTCTCTCTCTCTCAGCCCTTGCCACCGCACGTCGGCTCACCGGCGCCACCCAGTGACCACCGGCCCACTGAGACCCCGCCGTCGATCGCAGGCCCAACTCCGCCTCTTCACTTTTAACCCTATTTCAGAGCCCTAAAAGCTGCATTTCCTCACTCTACACATCTACCCTTCAGCGGCCTGGTATGCAGAATCTCTTTCATTACTCGTCTGTATGTGCTGCATGTGCTCTTTCATTACTCGTCTGTAAGAACAAGTTCATATTGATTAGTTAATTTCTACTACCAATTTGGTGCTTGGATGCTTCATGCTTTCTATTTCTGTAACCCCATTTAGGCTTATGTTGTTGTGGTGATGTTTAAATGCATTGAAATTGAACTCATCCAACTGAGATAGGAATGCATGTTGGATTAGCTGTCTTAGGATTTTAAAAAGCATACTTGTTTGTTTGATAGTTTTTAAAAGAATACTTGTTCATTTGAGAATTGATATTGTTGAAGGAGGATGGGACCCAATTGGATTGAAATATCGGATACGTGCATTTTGAACAGCTTTTTTTCCTTTTGAGCATTGATTATTTGATTTTTAATTTTAGGTTGTTAATTATGCATTGAGCATTTGAGATCGTTGATGGAGGATGGGACCCAATTGGATTGAGGCGATCAGATATGTGATTTAGTTGAATGATGGGTTGAAATTAGCACCTACACAGCACCGACACTTTATATGAGTCTAGGTATGGTGTCCGACACCTCACCAGCACCTTCGGACACGTGTCCGATACCTCTCTGCAATGTCCCGGTCGATGTCGGTGTCGGATACAGTGTACGTGTCAGTGCTACCAAGATTAGCACTAATCAGCACAGATTATGCTAATCAGCCCTAATTATCCCTGATTAGGGCTAATTGACAATAATTACGCTAATCAGCCCCATTTAACACTAATTACCCCTAATTACTCCTAATTAGCACTAGTCAACACTAATTAGGCTAATCAACCCTAATTATCTCTAATTGACCATGATTGAAAATGATTAGCAATAATCAGCCCTAATTAGCCCTAACTAACACTAACAGACACTAAATAGCCCTAATTAGCAGTAATCAGCTCCAATTAACACTAATAGCCCTAATTAGGACTAATTTGCACTGATTACCCCTAAATAACACCAATGGACACTAAATAACTCTAATTAGCACTAATCAGCCCTACTTAACACTAATCAACAGTGTCCGTGTCCGTGCTACCTAGATTAGCACTAATCATCACTACTCAGCTCTAATATGCCCTAATTAGCCCTAATTAGGCTTTGTTGATGATGAAGCACCGACACTTCACATGAGTCTAGGTATGGTGTCTGACAACTACGGACATCCCGACACATGAGTCTAGCCCTAATTAGCACTAATCAACTCTGATTAGCCCTAAGTAACACTGACGGACACTAAATAGCCCTAATTAGCACTAATCACCCCTAATTAGCCATAATTAACACTGATGAACACTAAAAAGCCCTAATTAGGTATAATTAGCACTAATCAGCCCTAAATAGGCCTAAATAGCACTAATCAGCATTGATTATCCCTAATTAATAGTGATTGACACTGATTAGCCCTAATTAGCACCTACGCAGTACCGACACTTTATATAAGTCTAGGTATGGTGTCCGACACCTCACCAGCACCTTTGGACACGTGTCTGACACCTCTCTGCGATGTCCCGGTCGATGTCGGTGTCGGACACAGTGTCCGTGTCTGTGATACCTAGATTAGCACTAATCAACACTACTTAGCTCTAATATGCCCTACTTAGCCCTAATCATCCCTACTTAACCCTGATTAACACTCACTTGTAAGTGACTACTCAATATATATTTTTCAAATTGAAGGTTAATTTTGAACTCGACTTGTATAGGTTTACCAGGCAGTGAGAGATATATATCATGTCAGTGGATAGAAGTTGGATGCGAAGGAGGATGGCTCCAAGTGGGATTGGGGCATCAGAAGAGTTTAGACAGGGAGTGAACGGGTTTATTCTATTTGCTTTGAATCAACGGGAGTTTATGGATGACAGCACGATTAAATGTCCGTGCAATGATTGTCAACTGTTAAGTTGGAAATCCCCCGACGATGTAAGTTTTGATTTGTTCCGTAGAGGTTTTATGAGTAACTATACGAATTGGACTCAGCACGGGGAACCAATTCTGAGGGTGCCCACTGAGGTCACCGCTGAGTTCAGACAGTACAGTCCTAGAGATCCGAGATTTTCCCAGTATCAACATATGGTAATGGAAGCTGGGCCTAGTGGGATTAATTGGGATAACTATTTTAACGATGGTAACCCTAATGTGGAAGAAGAGCCAAACCCGAGCGCACAGAAATTTTATAAATTGTTACAAGACTCTGAGGAGCCAATATGGAATGGAAGTACAAAGCACACCAAGTTATCTGCTGTGACAAGGATGCTACACTTAAAGTCTGAGCATGGTCTAAGTGATAGGGGTTTTGATGCTTTTTTGAAGCTTAATAAAGAAATGTTGCCAGAGGATGAGAAGTTTCCTGACACATACTATAGTGCTAAGAAAATGATGATGAAACTTGGTTTGGGGTACCAGAAGATAGATGCTTGCAATAATGATTGTGTCTTATTTTGGAAGGAGAACAATGACTTGAGCGAGTGTCCGGTTTGTGGCCACGCAAGATATAAACAAACCAGTGGGAATAAAAGAAAGATAGCATGGAAGATATTGCGGTACTTCCCACTGACACCAAGGCTTCAAAGGTTGTATTACTCTTCTAAAACGGCAGAGCACATGAGATGGCATAGCCACGTCCGCAGCAAAGTTCCCGATTTATTAAGACACCCTGCCGATGGAGAGGCATGGAAGGAATTTGATTATCGACACCCATCTTTTGCTGAAGAAGTTCAAAATGTGCGACTTGGGCTCGCTACCGATGGGTTTAATCCTTTTGGGCACTCTAGCACACCCTACTCTACGTGGCCTGTGATCATTGTCCCGTATAACCTTCCTCCGGACATGTGTATGAAGAAACAATTCATGTTTTTATCATTACTCATTCCTGGACCTACGAGCCCGGGTAGAAATATAGACGTGTACTTGCGGCCTTTGATCAATGAATTAAAAAATCTGTGGGAAGTTGGAGCCCCAGCATTTGATGCATCTCTTAAACAGAACTTCAACTTGAGGGCAGCAGTCATGTGGACTATCAATGACTTCCCTGCATACGGTATGTTGTGTA
This sequence comes from Escallonia herrerae, assembly GCA_033070095.1. Lineage (NCBI taxonomy): Eukaryota > Viridiplantae > Streptophyta > Magnoliopsida > Escalloniales > Escalloniaceae > Escallonia > Escallonia herrerae. The sequence goes on along the minus strand of JAVXUP010003596.1, from coordinate 48,383 downwards.
GGTGGAGTACACACGGTAGGTTGGCATGTCCTTATTGTATGGAAATGAGTAAGGCTTTCACCTTAAAGCACGGGGGGAAGGCTTCCTTTTGGGGGTGTCACAGACAATTCTTACCAGCTAATCACCTATTTCGAAGGCCAAAAGATAAGTTTGATAAAACTGTGGAGCGTTGCCTTGAAACACGTGATAGATTGTCTGGCGAGGAAGTGTATATATGCGTAAAGGACCTTGACATGGATGCGGTACCATTTGGAAAGTGTGGTGCTAGTCTAAAACTTCCTGGCTTTGGAAAAAAAACACAACTGGAAGAAAATGTGCATCTTTTGGGAGCTACCTTATTGGCCGACCCTCCTTCTGCGCAACAATCTCGATGTTATGCACATTGAGAAAAATGTTTTCGAAAATGTGTTTAATACAGTCATGAATGTCAAGGGCAAATCAAAGGATCACTTAAAAGCACGCAGAGATATGCAGGTGATGGGTATACGGCGTGAATTGCATCCACGAATGGTTAATGGTAAGCTGGTTTTGCCCAAAGCAGTATATACATTGGATAAAAAGCAGATACAACAGGTGTGCGAGTGGGTAAAATTGTTGAAGCTGCCAGATGGCTATGCATCTAATATATCACGCTGTTGCAACCTTGCAGATTGTCGGTTTTATGGTCTAAAGAGTCACGATTGTCATGTATTCATGGAAAGATTTATACCAATTGTCTTTCGTGACCTCTTGCCGAAATCAGTAAATGAAGCATTGACTGAACTTAGTCATTTCTTCAGGGATTTGTGCTCAAAGGTGCTCCGAGAGAGTGATGTTAAGATTCTTGAGAAAAACATTGTTGAGACAGTGTGCAAGTTAGAGAAAATCTTTCCCCCGTCCTTCTTTGACTCGATGGAGCATTTGACCATTCACTTAGCATATGAGGCTAGAGTGGGCGGACCTGTGCAGTATCGATGGATGTATCCATTTGAGAGGTGATGTCGCCCATCCATCTTTAAATTGTATTTCATTCTTGCACACATGCGTTGATTACTGAAATCAATCCTTATTTCTTACATAGGTATATGTTTGACCTTAAGAAAAAGGTGCGAAACAAAGCACGGGTTGAAGGTTCAATTGCAGAGGCTTACATCCTTGAGGAGCTTACCAACTTCTGTTCCCTTTACTTTGAGACTGATGTTGATACAAAGATGAATCGACTTGGTCTCAATGACAGTAGTGTCGACACAGAATTCGATGAGCGTCTTTCCATATTCAAGCATCTTGGTCGTGCACTTGGAGCAAGTAGCAGTCGATATCTATCCGAGGAGGAGTATATTGCCGCAACATTGTACGCTCTCATGAATTGCACTGAAGTTGCACCATTCATAGTGTAAGTAGTTGCGTACATACCTTCATTCTCATAGTATTTACTCACATAATATAACGACAATGCCATATACACTACAAGAAAAGGCGTCTTTTGCGACGGAGTTTTAGCGACGGCATAGATTCCGTCGCTAAAATGAGTTTTACCGACGGAAACCTCCGTCGTAAAATATTATTTAAGCGACGGATTTATTCCATCGCAAAAAACTCCGTCGGTGAAAAGGCGTTTTATCGACGGAAACATCCGTCGGTAACACTCCGCCGTGAAATATTATTTAAGCGACGGATTTATTCCGTCGCAAAAAATTCCGTCGGTACAAATAGGTCTTCACCGAAGGACTTTTAGTGACGGAATAAATCCGTCGCTAAAAGTCTATTAAATCCACAGATCTGCTTCTCTCTTCGAAAATCCCAAAACCCAACTTCCCTCTACCCGGCGGCGACCTCCCTAGACACCGGCGGTGACTTCCCTCGACCCCGGTGGTGACCTCCCTCGACAACGGCGACCACGGGCCCTCACCTCTGGCAAATCTGTGAAGAGGAGAGAGACTACCCCGGCGGCGACCTCCCTCGACACCGGCGGTGACTTCCCTCGACCCCGGCGGTGACCTCCCTCGACGACGGTGACCACCTGCAACTCCGGCGACCACGGGCCCTCACCTCCGGCAGATCTATGAAGAGGAGAGAGACTGAGAGAGAGATAGAGAGAGCAGCGTCGACCACCGGGACCACCGGAGACGACGGTTTCTCACCTCCGGCAGTATTTCTCGTGAGGTAAAGTTCTTGTCTTCCTCTCTATTTGCTCTACGCTATACCTTTTGTCTTCCTCATATACATGTAAATTGCTGTGAAAAGTTAAATATGATTTTAGATTGTTAATTGTGCATTGAGCATTTGAGATATTGAGATTATTGACGGAGGATGGGACCCAATTGGATTGAATGTGTGATTTTTGTTAATTTATTGCATGAGCATTTGAGAATTGAGATTGTTGACGGAGGATGGGACCCAATTGGATTGAGATACCTGTTAGTTAGCGCAGACACGGACACCACGTCTGATCGACGGTGTCCGACATTTAAAAAACAAATTAACGTATGCCGATGTGTCTGGAGGTGCGTGTCCGGAGGCATCGGACACGTGTCCGGAGGCGTCAGACACGTGTCCGGAGGCGTCAGACACGTGTCGGTATGTGTCAGACACTTGTCCGGAGGTGTCAGACACGTATCGGACACCATATTGACACCCTATATGAGGTGTCGGAATTGAGGTTGTTGACGGAGGATGAGACCCAATTGGATTGAGATACATGTTAGTTAGCGCAGACACGGACACCACGTTTGATCGACGGTGTCCAGCATTTAAAAAACAAATTAACGTATGCCGATGTGTCTGGAGGTGCGTGTCGGTGGGCGTCGGACACGTGTCCGACGCCGTCGGACACGTGTCCAGAGGCGTCGGACACGCGTCGGTATGTGTCGGACACGTGTCCGGAGGTGTCAGACACGTATCGGACACCATATCGACACCGTATATGAGGTGTCGGAATTGAGGTTGTTGAATGTGCATTAAATTTAGGTTAGTTAGGTTAATGCGACATTTTTAGCATGCACCCCCTGGAATCTAATCGTGGCTCCAGTGCTGGCTATAATTAGCCCTAATTAGTCCTGATTAACAATATTTTAGTAAATCAATTAACCCTAATTAGCTCTAACGAGCCTAATTAGTTTTAATTAACCCTAAGAACCTGATGAAATTCAAATTAGCTGTAATTACCTCAAATTAGCCCAAATGAACCCAAAACCCGCGCATATTGATTGTAGTTAGCCTAATTAGTCATAATTTGCACTAACATAACCCAATTACGCCTAATTAGCGCTAGTTAGGACTAATCAACACTACTCGGCACCATCAAAACCCTAATTAGGACTAAATAACCCTAATTAGTCCTAATCAACCCTAATTAGCGATAATTATCCGAAATTAGCCTTCATTAACATTAATTAGCCCTAACATAACCCAATTAAGCCTAATTAGCCCTAATTAGGACTAATCAGCACTACTCGGCAAAATTAAACCCTAATTAGGACTACATAACTCTAATTAGTCCTAATCAACCCTAGTCAGCTATAATTATTCGAAACTATCCCTCATTAACATTAATTAGCCCTAACATAACCCAATTAAGCCCAATTAGTCCTAATTAGGACTAATCATCACTACTCGGCACAATTAAACCCTAATTAGGACTAAATAACCCTAATTAGTCCTAATCAATCCTAATCAGCTATAATTAATAATCGTAATTAACCCTAATAACCCAGTTAGCCCTAATTAGCCCTTGTACATCCCATAATTACTCCATGTTGCCCAGAGATGGTTCAATTACTCGTTGTTTACAAACCCTGCCTTCTTTATATTAATTGTTGTTTTGAGAAGTCCATTGGCAACGAGATGGTTCAACTCGTTGCCAACAAGTTCTATTTAATGTGGAATTGGTAACATATGCAACGATCATTCTGTAGTTTTGATATTTCGGAAAGATTCTTGCATATCTTATCAATTTCTGAACACATGCATGCATAGAAACCCTTAGTTCCCGTTCAAAGGTACTCATTACAAAGTAATGCCTTGTAATGAGCCTTTGGATGTCCAGTTTGGACAGTTTGGAAAAGCTAATTGTTTATAAAACAGTATTTTGACTCATGCTTTATGTTCTATGTCGTGGATATATGGTACACGTTCTCGTGTGTTTCTCCGGGTGCATACAGATCTGGTGTTCTAACATCCGTCAAACCTTCCTGAGCAAGGTTAGATGAATGTTAGAACACCTAATCGATGTGGTGTACTTGGAGAAATGCGGGGAGGTGCTGCCGAATTTTCCACAGACAACGGACTAAGCATGAGTTATTCACTGTTTTATAAACATGTGCTTTTCTGAATGGGATAGGACCACTACCTGTTCAAGAGTGGAGGGAAAATATGTAGACATGTTGTAACAGTACGATAATGCCTAATCACTGGTCATTATTGAAGGTGGTATACAGTACGATAATTCAGTCGTCATGTCAGTCGATCAAAGTTGGATGAAAAGGAAGAATGCTGAAGATTTTGAGTGTCGCGTTGACGAATTTCTCGACTTCGCTTATGCGCATCCTGCACATGTTGACCTTGATAAGATAAGGTGTCCGTGCGGTAGATGTGAGTTGTTGCACTGGAGAAAAAGAATTGAAGTAAAATGGCATCTTCGTCGGTACGGTTTTATGGGTGGATACACAAGGTGGACGCAGCACGGGGAAACGATAGTATTGTCGTCCAACCTGGCTAGTCAAACTGAAGTTAGGGAGGAGGCACGATATGATTTCCGAGATATGATTATGGATGCTGGGCATGCTAATGTTGACTGGGGTAACGACAGTCCACAACCGCCGATCGAGGGGGCTCATCAGTTTTATGAGTTGTTGAGAGCTGCGGAAGAGCCGCTGTGGGATGGAGCTCCAAAACACACACGGCTGTCTGCGGTTAGTAGGTTATTACAGTTGAAATCAGACCACGGGCTGAGTGAGAAAGGTTTTAACGAGTTTGTTACCTTCATCAAAGAAATACTGCCCGAAAGTGAAAAGCTACCGCCGTCGTACTATGACGCGAAGAAGATGATGAGAAAACTTGGGTTGAGCTATGACCGGATAGATGCGTGCAATAACGATTGTGTATTATTCTGGAAAGAGAATAAGGATTTGTCAGTATGTCCAGTATGTGATCATTCGAGGTACAAACCGGACAAAGGGAAGAAGAAAAACATTGCATGGAAGATATTGCGATATTTCCCGGTCACACCACGGCTTCAGAGAATGTACTACTCCTCCAGTACAGCTGAACATATGAGGGCTCACCGTGAGACTCGCAGCAACGATGCCGATGTGCTGACACACCCAGCTGATGGAGAGGCGTGGAAGGAGTTTGACCGCAGGCATTCAGTCTTTGCTCAGGAAGTTCGGAATGTTAGACTTGGTCTGGCAACCGATGGCTTCAACCCTTTCGGTCAGTCTACCACGCCTTACTCCTGTTGGCCTGTTATTATTGTCCCTTACAACCTTCCACCAGGCATGTGCATGAAGAAGACGTATATGTTCTTGTCATTGCTTATTTCGGGGCCGAAGAGTCCCGGTAAGGACATAGATGTGTATTTAAGGCCGTTGATTGATGAGTTAAAACAATTATGGAATCATGGAGTCGAAACATATGATGCATCCCTTAAACAAAATTTTCAGATGAGGGCTGCTTTGATGTGGACTATACATGATTTCCCCGCATTGGGAATGACGTGTGGCTGGAGCACACATGGGAAGCTAGCATGCCCTGCTTGTATGGGCGTGAACCCCGGTCATACGTTAAAGCACGGCGGAAAGGCCTCGTGGTTCGGATGTCACCGTAAGCTTTTGCCACCGGGCCATCAGTTTCGTAGGCAGAAGGATAAATTTGACGGGACAATCGAGCGTGAGGTTGTCACACTGGACTACCCATCTGGTGAAGAAGTACTCTCACACCTGGAGGCACTTGATACTGACATACCACACGGTAAGGGTGTGCCGGATCGGAAGATTGCAGGGTTCGGGAAAGAGCACAACTGGAGAAAATTTTGTATCTTCTGGGAGTTAGCCTACTGGAGGACGCTCGTTATCCGAAACAACATGGATGTGATGCATATTGAGAAGAACGTTTTTGATAATGTGTTCAACACAGTGATGCATGTCAAGGGCAAATCGAAAGATCACCTTAAAGCGAGAAGGGATCTACAACAGTTGGGTGTACGCCGTGAATTGCATCCTCGGACAGTCAGTGGGAGGACCATACTTCCAAAAGCACCTTACTGTCTAGACAAGAAACAAGTGGAGAAGGTCTGTCAGTGGGTTAAGAATTTGAAGCTTCCGGATGAATTGCATCAACGGGTTTAGGTTTAACGTAAAAGATGATGACCGAACAAAACAAACCCAAAACAGTGGAGTCTTGGTCAACGGTGACTGTTATGCCGAGAATTGCATGGATTTTTACGAAGAGCTAGATGAGATTGTTGAGCTAACATATCTTGGTTCCCAAAACCGCCTAGTAATGTTCAAGTGTACGTGGTTCGATGTCACATGCAGTAGAGGAATCCGTGTTAGCTCTCAAGGGATTGTAGATGTCAATGTCAAGTCAAGACTTGCATCAAACGAGCCCTTTGTGTTTGCTAGTCAAGCTGTACAAGTCTTTTACGCGGAGGACGTCGCCAATCCCAAATCTCATTGGTATACAACTATCAAGTCCAAGAAATTGCCCGTGACATATGACAGTGAGCTAGACTCCTTTCAAGCCGACCAACCACGTGTCTTGTTTCCTGTTGAGGTCAACAACGAGGAGGACGATCTTCCTCTTCCAACAACACTTCTTGTGGGAGAAGAAGTCGTAGATGATGACGCGGAAGATGTTGAAAGTGTTGGAGATGATGTGACCGAGTCTACTGATGAAGAGGATGAATTAGAAGATGAAGAGGACGACGAGTCCCACGAAGAAGAGGGCGACGAGGAAAGTGATGAAGATGATTCGCAAACTGAAAATGATTGACTTGTAATGTTGTAACATCACGGGAAAAATGTAGTAACATTTTAGAACTTGGTGTTTATTGATGTGTTTTTGCACATCCGTTCATATATATATATATAGTGCCGATGATGATTTATGCCTAAATTATTGTTTTTCACGTGTTAATGTCTTTGTATATAATCTATATGAAGTCAGATATGGATAGGATACGGGCTATTCGTGGCCGGGCTGGACGCCGAGCTGCTTCCTCCCCGGTTAGTCCCACCTCGTCATTGCCTACTGATGACGAGGCACAGAGTGATCGTGGACAGCCATCAGGGGCAAAGCCCCAGCCGTCGCCGTCACCATTGCCCCAGCCCCAGCTCGAGCCGTCGCCCCAGCCCGACGCAGATTCATCCCACACGCGCGTGCATTCTCCATCTTCCGTGGGTTCTACCTCAGGTATAGTTGATAACGGTGTTTCGTACATTTTCGCTAGCCTTATATTTGAACTGTATTAATGTCTGTGTTTTGTAGGATCTCGACGAGGCCGTGGTCCGACACGCGGGGTACGCATCGACCCCCAGCGTAAACAGAGAGTTACGCTCACGCAGGAGGGCCTGTAAGTACTAAAAATATCACCTCATGCCTTATTTCAAAATTTTGGGGTGTTAATTTATATTTGAACTGTATTAATTAATTTAATTACTTCTTTGGCAGGATCCTGGAGAATATGGCGAGGACGAAGATCGGCGTTCTTGTGAAGGGCCGATTCTTCGAGCCACGCCTGTACTGGAAGGACTGGGATGCCGCTGCGAGGGAGGCCCTATGGGAGGAGTGGCTGGTACGGTGAAGTATTTTTTTCAGCGTTAGTAAATGTTAAATTACAGTTTGTTTTATGTTGTTAATTTGTGTTATTGAATGCCTTACAGGAGGGGTTCACGTTTGACACGCCTCAGCAGCAGGTACTGGGGCAGCAGGCTTTCTTTGCCTACATCGGCAAGAATTACCGCCGATGGCTCCACGATGCACGGGACCGGGCGAAGAAGGCGCTGCCCGCGGGTGCCCCGATGACGGACATGGCGAGATATCCCCCACATTGGATATCTCACCGTGTATGGGGGGAGATGATAGATCGGTGGGCTGCGGATCCAGGTTGGGACGCCAAGAGTAAGAGCGGGACTGAGAACAGACAGAACAAAGATCCGACGCACACGGGGGGGTCGGTGCCACACGACATCGTCCGACACAAGAACGCGGTCGAGCACCCGGATCTGGAGGACGATGAGGTCGTAGCTCTGACGTATAATCAGACGCACGTGCGGAAGAAGGACAAGGACGAGACGCACCGGGCGGGCGACTATATTTCAGATATTGCCCGGCGGATCGATGTGAGTCAATTTATTTAAGTTAATGTTTTTTCTTTCTATCCTCAATGTCTGTTTCGTTAATTAATGCCCTAACATATCGTTAAACCACTATTTTTGCAGGCCTCGTATGAACAGCTAAGGGGGTCCGAGCAGCAGTCCGGACAGCCATCAGCGTCCACTAGTACGGCTGCGAGTACTGGGGGGTTGAAGCGATGGCTGGATACGCCGGAGGTCGTGAATCGGCCGAAAGGCCGCATACGCGGCCTGCCTAGCACGACTGCTCGTGCCGTGATAGGAGCGTCCTCACCCCCTGCTGCCCCTCCACAGACACCGGCTCCTCGGCCTCAGTTGGACGACGAGGAGATCCAGCGCATTGCTACAGTGGTGTGCCGGATGATCAGGGAGCAGGGCACTGTTGGACAGGCCGCCCCGGCCCCGGATCAGCAGGATCCAGATCCGGGACTCGGGAACCCCTGATGAGCCCCTTCCCGTGCCCGTTCCTAGCTTCCCCCCCCCCCCCGTGCCCGGCTTGTACTCTTCTCCCCTCTCCTAACCGGCTATATCCGGTTCCCGGCTTGTACATATATGAATTTTTTTTATTATAAATATTTTTTATAATTGATTATATATATTTCTTTCTGTATTGATTATTGCGCGTTGTTGTTGAGATTTGAAAATTGTATTACAGGTCTGGGTAATTGAAAAATCAAAAAAAAAATTGACTTTTTGGCGACGGAATAATTATTTAGCGACGGAATATTCCGTCGCTAATTATATTTTTTAGCGACGGAATATTCCGTCTCAAAAATATAAATCCGTCTTTAAAAAATATAATTCGCGACGGAATATCCGTCGCTAATTAAAAATAAATCCGTCGGAAAAAATGACATATTTAGCGACGGATTTAAAAATTCCGTCGCTAAACTATTAGTGACTGGCTTTTATACGAGGGATTTTTAGCGACGGTGAATCCGTCGCTAATTCTTTTAGCGACGGATTTTGGGCTTTTAGCGAAGGATTTTCCCGTCGCAAAAACCCTGTTTTCTTGTAGTGATAACATGCAGTGAATACGATGAGGAAGTGTTATTAGCAAACCCTGTGATATCAGATGGACAACTTGAAAAAATGCAAAACAACGCGTTCCCTGAGTGGTTCCGACAGCGCGTAAGTTTTAAAACCTACAGTTCATTTCTAATATGCATGTGATAAGCTAATACTCTGTGCAAATTGTTTGTTGTTGTAGACCGACTATGATGGAGTTGATGTCCGTCTCAAGTTGCTTGCTGCTGGCCCAAGTAGACTAGTATCGTGTCATAAAGGGTACATTGTCAACGGGTTTAGGTTTAAGACGATGGAAGTTGACCTTACTAAACAAACCCAAAACAGTGGAGTTTTGATCAAAGGTGACTGTTATAATGATAGCGAACGTGATTTTTATGGGCAATTGGAGGAGGTTGTTGAACTAGACTATTATGGCAACGGTAATCGACTGGTAATGTTCAGGTGCAAATGGTTTGACATTACAGTTGGTATTCGAGTTAGTCGACATGGGATTGTAGACGTTAATATGAGGTCAAGGCTCGGATCCTACGAACCATTTGTATTTGCAGCTCAGGCAACGCAGGTCTTCTATGCAAAGGGTGTGACAAGGAAGGATCCAAATTGGCATACTATTATCAAGACCAAAAGAGGCTTTGTTGATGATGATGTGTTCGTTGAGATGTACCAAGAGGATGATGCTCCCATAGTGATACCGCTTCAAGAGAATAACGATGTTGTTGATGAGCCTCTTTGCGATTTAGGCCATGGTGAAGAAGAGGTCGATGCCGAAGCCCTCCGTGATGATGATGGTGATGACGATGACGATGACGACGATACTGAGGAAGACATTGACGACAAAGAAGAAGACGATGAAGATGAAGGGGACGACGATGACGACGAGGAGGAAGACGTTCCGTTGTCTATTAGTGATAGTGATTGACTGTTTGGAGTAAAAAAATTCTTGTCAATGTACTTTTAGACATGCCTGTTTATTATTTAAATTGAATTAGTTATTAATTGATGGCGGTTGACTATTTAATTTGGGTTGTCTTTTATAGTCGGCAGTGCCACATTGTTAGCATACTTAGTTCTGCACTTAAGTTGTTTATTATTCGGGCAAACTACATTGTAGATATGCCGAGATCCAGTGCACCCCGAGGTCGTGGAGGTGGCCGTCGCGGAGCTGCTTCGGCACAGTCAGCCCCCCTCCCTAGGATTGGTGATGCGACTACTACTGAGCAGCCGTCATCGTCACCAGTTGCTTCAGAACATGGTGAGACGATATTAGTTTTGTGTCGGATTGAAAGCAATTACTTGCAATATATATAAATACAATAATTTCCTTTTTCATCATCTGCAGCGTCTAGTTCATCTGTATCGCGAGGTATTACCCGCGGAATACCTCTTCCAGCCACCCCGGAGCAGAGGGTTACTGCTCATGTCCGAAACAATTAGTATGTTTTTAATTTGCAAAGCTCAATTCTATTGTAATATGCACTTATATTGGGATTGATGTATCTTTGTGATTTCTTGTAATTAGTTTTGTTGAGGATTGTGTTAGGACCAAGATCGGTCCTATTATCAAGGCTCACCTCCCACAGCCTTATGCGACGTGGGGGTCGTGGACGGAATCAGACAAAGAGCTTGTTTGGGGGAAGTTTTTGGTAAGGAGCGTAGTATTTTTTATGTGCTTTACTTTTGCGATTTTAGAAGTACATTATCGCTGAATTTTTCTTGCTAACTGTGTTTTTCAATTGTGTTGAATTATGTTCATGACTATTTCAAATTTGAGTCGGACGGAGAGTGAGAACTCGGGAGGCAGGCGTGGGAATGGCATTGTGCCGAGAACTATAAGAAATGGATGCTGAATGCGAGGAGGTGGGCGCTAGCTCGGGCGGGTACGAGAGATATATCTATGACCAGAGACCACAATCCCGAGTACTTCTCCAGAACCATGTGGGGGCACCTGGTGTCGCATTGGAGTACTCCAGACTGGGCGAAGCTGAGTGAGCGAGGCACGGAGATGACTCAAAGCGAGAAGAAGATGAAGCACAGTGCTGGTTCCCGTCCATTTTCCGTGCACGAGCTGAGGTTGACAGAGGAGGACCCTGATAGGAGGCCCCCTACGAGGCTCCGCCATTTTGAGCGCACACACCAGAATAGTGATGGGAAGTGGGTGTCTGAGAGCACCGAGCAGTTTGTGGTGAGCACGTAACTAAGCAATACTTTTGTATTCCTATTGCATTTTTTGCGATTGTGGCCAATAGAATTTCTCTAACATTTTTGTTGTTTTCTTATACAGAGTTTATTTAGAGAGAGAGTTCAGGCCAACTCCCAGCCAGACGGTGGACGATATCTCGTTGTGGTCAGACGCGACTGGGGGTCCTAGGAAGGACTGTATACTCGGCCACCCTCGTCAGTCCGCTCGAGCGTTGTTAGCAGACAGACCAGCATCGTCAGGCGAGACGAGTTGTACCGGTCCTCGGGCAGACGCGACGGCTATGGCTGCGACGTTGGCAGAGTGCTTAAATACAATGTTTGATGTGCGCATGCGGATGATGCTCGGTGACAGTTATGTAATTATAAAGGACCCCAAACTACATGTAATACAAATTTTCTCAATATCCTGCTGTATTTTGTGCTCTATATGTGATCTTGATTAGATATATGATGTTGAATCATTTGTATGGCTTTGTGCAGGGCAATACCGATGATCTTAGTGCCAGTGACCCCCGGGGCGATGAAGATGTTGTTGGATCAAACGTGCCTTCATCATCGAGGAATGAAGAAGATGATGACGGGGCTGGTTGTTCTACCGACGAGTGATTTAGATAGGGGTTTGGTTAGGTTCATCTGCCATGAATGTTATTTTCTTGTTTTGAATTGATCATCGGTACTTAACTGTATGAATTCTATTATTTTAATGCATATGTTAACGTTTATCTATACTTTGATGAATGTGAGCAGCTGTTTGAATGAATGCGGGACAGGGGGGTAAAACGGTTTTGAATGAATGCGTTGAAAGCTTTCAACGCATTCATTCAAAAGCGTTTCAACAGAAGTTAAATCGGTTTTTGGATCGATTGGATTGGATTGGATTGGATGCGAATTGATATTAGTTTTGCGACAGGTTTTGGACAGGTTATCTGACCTGAATTTTTTTTTTTTGCAAATCCAGGTTTTGCGACCGCAATATACGGTCGCTAAATTAAACAACGCGGTCGCTAAAGTTTTTATTATTTTTAAAAATAATAATAATAAACAATTAAAAAAATTAAATTATTTAGCGACCGCCGGTCGAGGTCGCTAATTCGGTCGCTAAATATAAATATAATTTAATAAAAAATAATTAAAAAACATAATTGTTAAATTAATAAATATTTAGCAACCGCTAAGAGCGGTCGCTAAAGTTAGCGACCGAACTTAAAATGCGGTCGCTAAAATTTAGCGACCTGGGCTATAGCGACCGCGTTAGCGACCGCCCTTACGCGGTCGCTAAAACCCTTTAGCGACCGCGTAAGGGTCTTTAGCGACCGCCAGGCGCGGTCGCTAAAGACCCTTTTTCTTGTAGTGATTTTAGAGTCATTTTTAGGGGTTTTTTTTTATTTTTCTTTTGGTTAAGTAAATAAGATATCGACTCCTAAATTTATCGACCTTTCTAGGGTTTAAGGATTTTTTCAAGGTGGTTCGCTTTAATGAGATGACGAATTCCCGCATAATGCATTCTTTTCTCGAGGTTTGGAGCCAGACCAAGCCTTCTCAGAGCTTGGGCTCGTAAGTTCAACCCTTAAGGGATAATGGAGCACATATTTCGTTTGAATGTCTTTAGGGGTTAAGTTGAGGTGATGACAGAGTGTATTCCATCAGACTTAGTCGAGCTATTGCGTACGACGCCTCAAAAGAGTTATCTCTTGAAGGTTTGAGTAGAAACCTACTGCTGATTTTTCCTTTAACTTAATCTAAACAACTTTACCTGTAGAGGTGTATTCATGCTTGGTTCAAGAATTTCAAAAGGACCAACTTTACAGATAGCTTATTGGAATTACATCAAGTATGTATCCTACCTTATTGCTACCACAACCGCTCTTGTGAGGAAACTTCTCTAGCCCCCCAGTGATTCAATAAGTGTTAACTTCATAGCTTAAGAAGCTGAGTCGAACATTCTTAAGCTCTTACCAAAGTGAATTTTTTAGACTGATAATCAAGGATTTTCCTTAGCTCAAATTTCATGTAAAATTTGAGGCACAATTGCTCGATAGCATCAAATTCTTCATGTCAACGAGCGGCTCCATAGGATGCTGTTCAGCGTGTCTTTGATGCTTGAATGCATTAACACATCTTTACACTGTCGTCATCTTATAGCTGTTTCCATTTGTTTATTCTTGTCTGTGGCCCAATCATGATGTTCTTCAAAATATTCTTCTGCTTGAATATACTTGTTGGTCTTCTTCAAGAGTACCTTTATGTTGCCAAGAAGACTTTTATCCATCAAAAATCAAATCATGTCGTATGGCAGAGACCGTGCATGAAGGCAACATGTTTAGCTAATCCGTTCAAACTTCCACCTCAAGCTTTGCAGCATTGAAACGGTCAATATTGGGACAAAGACTCATTCTTTTCTTGCACAATGTTGAGGAGAATGGTGGAGCATTTTTGTTGAGGTAGGCTGCTAACAAAACGGTTTTCTAAGAGGTTCTATAGTAGACAAAAAGAGTGGATAGACCAAGAATGTAAAAACTTGAACCATGCACGTGCGGGCTTTTTGAGTGTCATTGAGAAGGCCCGACACATGACAGTGTTTGACACTTGTAATGGCATCATGTTGGTCTTGAATTAATAGACATGCTCTCTCGAATCGCCACTAGCGTCGTTCATGCCATATTGAGGCATCTTCAAATAATAATTTATCTCTTCAATGTATTTTAATAGGGGATACCCTACTGTGGTGATCGACCTCGACGAGGCTCGTCCATGAGGAAGACAAGACTGGGATGGTGAAGATAAGGAACTATCTTCTTTGGACAATTGTTTGTGGTAGCAATATTCGTTTCATGTTGTATGTCAGTCTTATTCTTCATTGGCTGATAAGTTGGTTCATACTTTGAGTTGTACCTTCTGTCATACATGGCTTGATCGCGAGGAAAGATGGAGAGGTCGATCCGATGGGTTGCAGTGAGAACGGTTGGTTGAAACAGAGGTTGCTGCAACGTGTTTTGTCAATTTTGGTTGGAGGTTGTGACCATGTCTTTCAGTTGACGGGTTTCCTTGGTCAGATTAGGATGAAGAATCTTAAACAAATTGTGCTTGATACAGTGATGCAAATCATGTTTCCGCAGGGTAGGATCGGCAAACGACTCTGATGAGGCTTTCGTCCTCCCAGCTATGAGTGCTAGATGCCACATTGATGTGGTTTTTGTTGAACCGGTGGTTTGGCATGTAGATGCCCTGCACCAATTGTGAGAACAATCGGTTCGATGGGTATGGCTTTATTACTAGTGGCGATAGTTCGTTCACCAGATTTGAGACTTGTTAGATGATATGTCGCTAACCATGATTCTTGTCATGGCCTTACGGATGGTCCCAATCTTTTGCTGCCAAAAATGTAATCGAAAACCATAGCCTTTTAGTAACCTGTAAGAGAGAAAAAGAGTGACCGCAGGGTGCGATTGCGGTGGTGCAACTCTTTGATGCTTAAGTTAGAATACAATTACAGTATAGAACTTTGCATAAGTTAGAAACAAGGTGGTGTTTGTGTGTGAATAGGTATTTGGATACCTGGAGGCACACCATTATGTAGACACAGGTGTTAGAACCCTAACAGAATTAGGAGTGACAGTTGAACTTCAAGTTTGATCTGGATTATGTTAAAATTCATTTAAACCCCAATTTACCCAAAAGGTAACTACCAATCTTGTTGTTGACCAAGTTTGACCAAGGACTGCCATGTGTTACCAAATAATTGGGTTTAATCATGCTATATCAGGTTTACTTAAAAGTCTTAGTCACACACACATGCACAGGCAAATGCACCCGGAGGTGCTGAAGGCTTGTTTTGCGAGGGCACGTACTTTAACCCTAACCATTGAATCCTATAGTTGGACACGCATGCTCGTATGTAAAGATACTTGGTGTAATACACAACGAAAAAACATTCATCCATGTTATACTTAGCTGATTGGCTTTAACGTTATGCATTTCTGTCCATCAAGGATAAAGAAACATCATTGACAAAATATTTACCGAACGACATAGTTATATCTTGAATGGTTGGGACATACATGTAGATTGAAATGGAAAAAACTTATGACATGTGCATTGTACGGTACCGGTATCATTCTAATACTAGCCAAGAATCCCGTGCCCAGCATGGTGTAGTTTGGTTTGAGAAGCAAGTCCATTTTCATTTATCTGATTCATCTGAGTTTGAGTTTCGGGGTTCAAAACCTAGTGGGTTATCTATTATCTCAGCTATTTCGGTTCGCCGTATGCTTCGTACGGGCTGTGAGGGTTACATCGCACACATCCTTGATACTAACCATGGAGGTTTAGAGGTATCAGACATACCAGTAGTACGCAACTTTTTTGAGGTGTTTCCGGAGGAGTTACCGGGAAAACCCATCGATCGTGAGGTTGAATTCACAATTGATTTGGTGCCCGGTGCGACACCTATTTCTAAGGCTCCATATCGAATGGCGCCTTCAGAGATGAAGGAGTTAAAGGAACAGATTCAAGAACTACTTGATATGGGGTTTATATGTCCTAGCGTGTCACCTTGGGGTACCCCTGTCTTGTTCATCAAGAAGAAGGATGGCACGTTAAGGCTTTGCATCGACTACCGTGAGCTGAATAATATCACTATAGGTAACAAATACCCTTTAGCGAGGATAGATGATTTGTTTGACCAACTGCAGGGAGCAAGGTTTTTCTCGAAGATAGATTTGCGTTCTGGATACCTTCGCTAAAAGTTAGGCAAGAGGATGTGCCAAAGACCGCGTTTAGGACTCGTTACGGTCACTACGAGTTCTTAGTGATGCCTTTTGGGTTGACTAATGCCCCTGCTGCTTTTATGGACCTGATGAATCGCATGTTTAGGCAGTATTTGGATCAGTTTGTTATTGTTTTCATTGATGATATTTTGGTGTACTCTAAGTCAGAGGAGGAACATAGTGAGCACCTGAAAATTATTTTACAGACTTTGAAGGATAACCAGTTGTATGCAAAATTTAAGAAATGCGAGTTTTGGCTTGAGTAAGTTACATTTTTGGGACATGTGGTGTCTAAGGATGGAATAGCTGTTGACCCCGCTAAGATTGTGGCGGTGTCCGATTGGCAGAGGCCTAGCATTGTTACTGAAGTACGAAGCTTTTTAGGATTGGCAGGTTACTATCGTCGATTTGTAGAAGGTTTTTCTAGAATAGCTATGCCTTTGACTCAGTTGACTAAGAAGAACAACCGATTTGTTTGGAGTGAGGAGTGTGAGGCTAGTTTTTAGGAACTGAAGGAGAGGTTGGTGTCTGCACCTGTATTGACCTTACCATCTGGTTCTGGAGGTTTTGTGATATATAGTGATGCCTCAAAGAGAGGCTTAAGTTGTGTTTTAATGCAGCATGGTAAGGTGATTGCCTATGCTTCTAGTCAGCTTAAGCCCTACGAGCAGAACTACCCCACTCATGATCTTGAGTTAGCAGCTGTGATATTTGCTTTGAAGATATGGAGGCACTACCTGTATGGTGAGACCTGTGAGATATACACTGACCATAAAAGTCTTAAGTATATTTTCACCCAGAAAGAGCTGAACATGAGACAGAGGCGTTGGTTGGAGCTTTTGAAAGACTATGACTGCATGATTCACTATCACCCTGGTAATACGAATGTCGTGGCCGACGCACTCAGTAGGAAGAGCACAGGAAACTTAGCAGCACTTATCACCTGTCAACCTTAATTATTAGAAGATATGAAGAACTTGGATCTGGAGATCAGATGGCAAGAAGGTGGAGAGTACTTGGTTGCATTGCAGGTACGACCTACCTTGATTAGTAGGATCAAAGAAGCTCAAGATGGAGATTCTAGTTTAGTTCACATTATCGAGAACATTAATAATGGAAAACAGTCTGAGTTCAGAATTGACGAGCATGGTGCAGTTTGGTTCCATAAGAGACTTTGTGTGCCAGTAGATATGTCCTTAAGAAGGGAGTTATTATCAGAGGCTCATAACTCTAGTTTTTCTATCCATCCAGGAAGAACAAAGATGTATCATGACCTTAAGGAGCATTTTTGGTAGAGCGGCATGAAGTCGAATATAGCAGAGTTTGTCTCCCATTGTTTGGTTTGTCAGAAAGTGAAAACGGAGTATCAGAAGTCTGGCGGACTACTTCAGCCACTTGAGATTCTGCAATGGAAGTGGGAGCATGTAACAACTGATTTTGTGGTCGGCTTACCGAGGACAGTCAAGGGTTTTGACACTATTTGGGTTATTGTTGATAGGTTGACAAAGACTGCACATTTCTTCTCGATCCGAGCTATAACATCATTATCTGAACTAGTTAGGTTATATATTGATGAGATAGTGAGGTTGCATGGGGTACCGTTATCAATAGCGTTAGATCGAGATCTGCATTTTACTTCAAAGTTCTGGAGGAGTTTCCAAAATTCTATGGGCACCGATCTTTTCAGCACTGCTTACCACCCACAGACAGATGGGCAGTCTGAACGTACCATTCAGGCGCTAGAGGATATGTTGAGGGCTTGCACACTAGACCTTGGTGGCAGTTGGCATAGTCATTTACCTTTAGTTGACTTTGCCTATAATAACAGTTATCAGGCAAGTATTAAGATGGCACCGTTTGAGGCATTGTATGAACGAAAGTGCAGGACTCCATTATGCTGGGATGAGGTAGGAGCGAGACGGTTGTTGGGACCAGAGTTAGTACAGTTGACTACTCAAAAAGTTGATTTATTTTGGGAACGTCTCAAAGTAGCTCAGGACAGACAACACAGTTATACAAAGAGAACACTTGGAATGAGCAGCAGACTTATCAGCCTACGCCGACTAGATTGAATCCTACCACATGCAGAAGTTGATGAGGGCGTCAACAGCTCTAGTGGGGGAGAATGTCACGGGCTGCCCCTTGCACCCGCCTAGATCGCGCCCTCGCGCCCATTTAGCACAGCGCCCCCGTGCCCATCCAGCTCAGCGCCCCCATGCCCTTCCAACATGCGCCCATACACCTTCGCAAGTTCTTCAAGTCTCGTGCCCATGCGCCCGTCAAGCACAGCGCCCCGCGCGCCCAACTGAAGTGCCTGCGTACACCAAAAGCTAACCGTGAAGATTTGAAGATCCAGGCGTGCATTTTTGCTCAATTTTGGTGGAGATCACCCTTGTGTATATTTAAGTTTCCCTGTAAAATTTCAAGTAATTTCGAGTTGTATTTCTCTAAAAAAGGGCATTATGACTCCTCACACATAGTGACGTCTACTACTGTCACTTAGGAAAATCCTCCTAATGGTACTATATGGGAGTCATGCACACCCATACCCGAGAGTCCCTTGCTTTGTTTTAGCTTGCCTGTCTAGCTAGATTACACACTGTGGATGCAAACAAAGTCTTTTGTAAGTTGTAATGATGCTATTGAAGTAATGAAGATATTTGTGACCGTTTTGCCCTCGTGTTGAAATTTACTCTTTGTACACTGTTTTATGCAATGTTTGCTTTAAATTGTTGGGATTGGTTGGCGGACTCTTCTTGTGAGCGGCAAGTCGAGTGCCACACACGGTTTCCTTATGTCATCAAAGGCCACCGTGTGTCACCCGGCCCCGACCCTTTTTCACTCTTGGCCTGCTAGGCCCACTTAAGCCGGCCCATTGACACCTCTATGCTTTGTCGGGAAATGATCGGTTATATTCTCAGGCCAATCGCCCCTTATTTAGGCACAGTCTTCCTGCTTTTGCAAATTTGAATTGGAATAGGAATAGCAGTATTAGGATTCAGCTGAAACAAGAGCTCCTCTAATTAATAAATTCCTGCATCTTATTTAGGCGCAGTCTTCCTGCTTTTTTTTTTATCATTTTGAACTCATTTCTGCCATCCGTTTGCTCAAAATCCGTCCATATCTTTTGTTTTTTTAGCCTCTCCTTTCATTCCTTTATTATCTCTTGCTAATCTTTTTGCTTGGTGGCTGCAATGGATCTTGCTCAGCCTATTTATGTCATCATAGATGGTTCTAATTACATTTTGTGGGCTCAAGCTATGCGTAGCTTCATCAAAGGTAAGAAATTGTGGAGCTATCTTACTGGCGATATTCTATACCTGTCCAAACTGTAGGTGATACTCAACCTAAATTCGGTGAACGACTTGAGTAGGATAGCAAAACCTGGTTTCGTACTACCTCTGTTTCATCTATCTATCAACAGTTTGGTTGCTATAATTTTGCAAAAGAAATTTGGGATCTTTTGGCTCAACAATACACTACTGCAGATCTTGTTCATCATTACCAGCTTCATGATTTACTTCACCGGATGAAACAAGAGCTTGGTCAGTCTATTAATAGCTTCCTTTCTCAGATCCAAGGGATTTTGGATCAATTGAAACTTTCAGAACCATGCTGGACTTATTCTGAGGATTCAGCTCATTTTATTTTTTACCGTGACCACCTTTGCCTTATCTAGTTTCGTATGTCTCTTACTGATGCTTATGAATCTATTTGAAGCTCCCTTTTGCATCAGAGTTCATTATCTACCCTAGACAATGTTGTTGCCGAACTTCTTTTTTTCAGAACCATGCTGGCCTTCTGCAGACTCGCCGTCCTGATATTGTTCTTGCTACTTTTTCCTAACCTTCCCACATCTTTTCACCCTCATCAGCTTCAAGACGTTTGTCATCTTCTTCCTTTCAGCATGAATGCCGCTACTGCCATGAGTTAGGTCACATGCTTCTTGATTACCATGTACACCCTTTGCAGACTATGTCGTAAGATTGGCTTTGGTCACCTCCCATAAGACTCTCCTCGTACCTTGAAAAATGGTCCAAGAATACCAGCTCAACTAGTGCTCCAGAAGCCGGGGATTCAATATAGGTTCAAGCCTCCTTCCCATTCTGCTGCTGCTGCTGATGTGTTGAACGATTCCTTGTCTTTCACTATCTCGGTTAATGATGTTGCTGAATTAGTAAAACAAATCATGTCTAATTCTGGTACTCCGTCTTCCTCTGCTCTTTCAATTACTTCAGGTAACTTATCTTGGTACTTTTATTCTGGGTGTTGCAATCATATGGCATCTTATCCTTTTTGTTTTGTCTCTAAGCAACATATGTCCCACTACCCACTCATTCATACTGCCGATGTTTCTCATAAGCCTGTTAATTATGTCGGTCATGTCTCTACATATATATATATATATATATATATATATATATATATATATATATATATGTCTCTTCTTGATACTTACTTTATCGATTCTCTTAAGTTAAACCTTATCTCTGTTGGTCAATTTTGTGATCTTTGGTTTTAACTTAAACTTTTCTCGTACTGGTTGTCGTGTGCAGGATCTAGAGACGGGCCAAACTATTGGGACTGGCCGTAAAGTTGGACGATTGTTTGAGCTCATCAATTTATCCATCCCTCATCATCCTTCCATTCTGCATCAGTTTGCCTCCTCCGTTGCTTCCCAACATTCTCTTAAGTTGTGGCACTCTCGTTTAGGTCATGTTCATTTTCTCGGCTAAATCATTTAGTATCTAGTGGTTTGTTAGGTGTCGGCAGTTCTAAAAATTTTGATTGTTTACCATGTCCACTTGCTAAACAAACTGCACTTCCATTTCATTTAAGTACTTCAATTTCTTCTGCTCCATCTGATCTCTTTCACTCCGGTATTTGGGGGCCTTCTCCAAACACTACTATGGGAGGATCCAAATTTTTTGTTATTTTTGTTGATGATTATTCTCGTTTTACGTGGTTATATTTGATGTGGAATCAATCTGAATTATCTCAAATATATCATACTTTTGTTACTATTGTCCAAACTCAATTCTCTCGCAATATTAAGCTTTTTCGTACTGATAATGCCATGAAATACAAATCAAAAGAGTTTATCCAACTTCTTCAAAAGGATGGAACCATTACTCATAGATCATGCCCCAGAACTTCCCAGCAGAATGGGCGTGCTGAACACAAACATCACCATATTCTAGACACTATTCGTGCTTTGCTTATTTCTGCCTCGTGTCATGAACAATTTTGGGGGAAGGTACTCTTACAGCTGTCTATAAAATCAATCATGTTCCATCTCCCACAATTGGTAATCAACCTCGTGCATGTCTTTGATGTTTCATAGGGTATGGTATTGAACATAAGGGGTATCGATATTGGGATTCCGTCTCTAATCGTTTAGTACTTATCGCCATGTTGTTTTCTGGGAACATAAGATGTTCTCCTCCATCTCTTATTTTCATTTACCTACTTCATCCAGTGTTCCATTTTTTACTAATTCATATGTTCCGTTATTTTACAATTCTCATGACACCACCAAGCAACCTTCTGATGAATTTATGGCCCCTGTTGAGATGTCTGCCCGCCCTGCTAATCCTACTACACATGATTAAGGTCCACCATCTATCTCTGGGGTTACTAAATCTCCACATTCCCTTCATGCTCGTCCACAACGGTTACAAAAACCTCTAGTGTATCTTTAAGACTTTCATTTTTTCTACTATTATTTCTTTCCATGAGCCTCAGTCTTGTCGCGAGGCTAGTTCTGATCCTGCTTAGCAGCAAGCGATACACGATGAGTTACAGGCACTGGCTAAAACCCATACTTGGGATATGGTTGATCTTCCTCCTGGAAAAATAGCCATTGGATGCAAATGGGTCTATAAAATTAAGACTTGCTCTGATGGCTCCATTAAGCGTCATAAGGCCCGTTTGGTAGCAAAGGGCCTTACACAGGAATATGATTTTGACTACAAAGAAATATTTGCTCATGTAGCTCGCCTTACCTATGTTCGTAGTTTAATTGCAGTTGCCGCCATTATTTTAGATGGATGTCAATAATGTCTTTCTTAATGGTGATTTCAGTGAGGAAGTCTATATGCAGCCTCCTCCAGGATACCCTCATCCTCCGAACAAAGTTTGTCGGCTTCGTCGTGCAATATATGGTCTCAAACAAGCTCCCCGTGCTTGGTTTGCCAATTTCAGTTCCACTTTGCAGCAATTTGGTTTTGCATCAACTGCATATGATTCTGCACTCTTTATTTGAAAATCTTCTCAGGGTATCATACTTGTGCTCCTTTATGTGGATGATATGATTATCACAGACAGTGATCTTGATGGCATTTCTATTCTCAAGCAAGATCTTAATCACCACTTTGAGATGAAAGATCTTGATACACTCAGCTACTTTCTTGGACTTGAAGTTTCCACTACCTCCGATGGATACTATCTTTCTGAAGCTAAATATGCTTCTGATCTCTTTTCTCGTGTTGGTTTAACTGATAGCAAAACCGCTTCTACTCCTCTTGAGCCTATTGCACGATTTACTCTTCTTGATGGTACACCTCTTTGTGATCATACTTTGTATCGCACATTAGTTGGCAGTCTTGTGTACTTGACCGTCACTCACCCTGATATTGCATACGCTGTGCACTTGGCTAGCCAATTTCTCTCTGCTCGACGTACGACTCATTTTGTCGTTGTCCTTCACATTCTTCGATACATCAAGGGTACCTTATTTCATGGCCTACATTTTCAGCTCATTCCTCTCTTGAGCTACATGCATACTCTGATGCTGATTGGGCTGGGGATCCTACCGATCGATGCTCTACTTTTTGTATTTGCTTCTTTCTTGGTACCTCTCTTATTTCTTGAAGAAGTAAGAAATAGACCCTCAATGCTCGTTCTTGTACGAAAGCTGAATACCGAGCACTGAATGATACAACCCAGAAGCTTTTATGGTTGCGTTGGCTACTTGAAGACACGGGAGTTACACATTCTACTGTTATACCTTTATATTGTGATAATCGAAGTGCCACTGAGATAGCTCACGATGATGTGTTTCATGAGCGCACCAAACACATTGAGATCGATTGTCATTTTGTGCGTCTGCATGTTGTTCGTGGGATTGTTCTTTTACATTTTATCACTTCTCGCAATCAAACAGCAAACATTTTCACCAAATCACATCCTCCAGGGTGACTACAAGAGCTAATTTCCAAACTTCAGTTGGCAAACTCCAGTTGGCTCGTTCTCTCCCACCTTGAGTTTAAGCGGGGATGTTACACTGTGTTTAGAGTGCAATTTTTTTTGGAATTGGAATTCAAACGGAATTTGAAAAGTTATTAGAATTGAAGTGAAATTTTTCTGTTTGGAACAAATTGGAATTCCATTCCCCGAAATTCTTATCTTTTGTTTGGAAGATATAAAGATTGGAAAAGGAATAGTGCTTTTGACAATTATATCCTTTAAGACTTTTGACTTTAAAAATTAAAATTAATGTAAAGGGTAAAAACAATCTCTAAAACAAATTTATTACAAAAAAACTGTAACTAAACAAATAATACTGATATTAAAGAAAATCTTATAGAAACCATAAATATCATGAGATTAAACTCAGTCCTTATTTAAACATCCTAAATAGACTTTAAAAAGAGAAATTTAAAACAATAACTTCAATTCTATTTGGAAGGATTATTCATCTTCCAAGATAACCAAGAGACACGCATCTCATGTGGACATCCAAAAAACCCTTCCGCAACTGTTTAATCAGAGATGAGAAAATCATAGCAGCAAGAGAAAATTACTGTCAAGTTCCTCAATCTTATTCAATTCTGCATAAACTTCTTGCCTCGAATAAATTCGTCGTCTGCATTATTGAGCGACAGTTGTAGCTCTATCAAGTGTAGTTGTAATTTTTGTCATTGATGTTGTAATCACGGTTATATTTTGATTCAGTTCATCAAACTTTGAATTTTTTTCTTGCCACTCTTTGACGAAGGACCAGGTGCAGTTGGCGCTTGCGAGACATTTGATCGGCGAATACCTCCTCATGTTCCCTCAAAATTTTCAAGTATGATGTCACTTTGTTCTACCATATCTTCTATACCATCATGCCTTGTGCCTCATCCTTCTTTTTCCCAACGATGGTTCTTTTCTTTTGCACTTTCAGCTGCCTCTCTAGTTGCACAATCTTTTTCAAATATTTTGCGTTAGACAGTAAAACAAGGAATCAAATAGTTTCGAATCCTTTTTTGCATCAGGATAAGTCTAACCATGAAAAATAGAAAGAAGAAATAATAAAACACGAAAGGTTGTGGTTAAAAAATATTCATTCATGTGTACGATTAAAGCCTCACGTTATTTACCTTAATCGGTTCTGCCCAAACTTCTGGTGGTGCTTCAATCTGCTTTGTGATGTCATTCCATCCAAAACCACTGCCGCACCTAAACACTTCCACACCAATATCCATTTTTTAAGAGTCTTCAGACGATTCATTACCTTATCTTTATTTACCTTGACGGGAAAACATTCGTTCATTGCTTTTACAATAACATCATATTCTCCTTGACTAAAATTCCTATCAGGCTTCTGACCATTATTTTTCTTGTCAAGCAATACGTCGAGCAGGTATTCATCCATTTCTTGCGTCCATGCTAAGTAACCTATGGAAGTTTTGTCATCCTCTTCAGTTACATCCATTGTCTTGCCTTGCTTGTCAAAATATTTAGTTGTACATGAATAGATCTAACTGAGAATGTAATTCACTTGAAAGAATTGTGCAACTTCACATACGAAGCAGTATCGAATATAGACAGCAATTCAACATAAGTAGAAGAAAATCAAGAATAACATCACGATGAAACTCTAATCCCAAAGGAAAATGAAAATAGATGTGACAAGAAGACCTAACGCCAGAGTTGAGAATATTTAATGCAATTCTAAAATAGTAAAAGACCTCCTAACAAGTACATTAGAGAAGGAATTAAAGTCTGATCACTTTAACACGTAATCATCCCTCATTATAATTGCTATGTTGTGCCTCTTTATTATGCCTCGTCTACCGTCATCAGAAACTTCCACACCTGCCTCTTCTTGTTCTTCAATTTGTTGGTTCAAAAATTCTTCATCAACTTATGCTATGAGTGCTTCATCTGGATCCACGTCCATAAGATAATTATGTAAAATACAACATGCTAGAACATAGCTTGTTTGTGTATCCAAATCATATTGAGGCTCAATTCCGGTGGCTAAAATAGGAAATCGCTTTTTTAAAACACCAAAAGCTCTTTCAATTGCATTGTGCAACGGAGCATGTATGTGGTTAAATATCTCTTTACGCGTTGCTGGGGCACGCTGCTGGTATTCCTTCAAATGGTATCGTGTGTCCTCGATATAGTGCGATAAACCCAGACTTTAACATAAACCCTGCATCAACTAGATAGTACCTTCCTACAATCAAGTAAATTATGTTAAGAATTTAGTGAAATTTTGGTAACTAGATATATATATATATATATATATATATATATATATATATCCATTGATAGCGCTAGCACGTTGTTAGCGTTGTTTGGCCGTCCGCTACATAATGTAGCGGACGATAATTTACCGTCCGCTACATTATGTAGCGGACGGGTAAAAAAAATACTGGGCGTGGCGCGCGATCTGGCCGTCCATTCTCGGTCGTGGACGGCCAGATCGCGCTAGCAACTTGGTTTAAGTTACTAGCGCTATCAACGGATCAGCTCCCATATACATATATATATATATATATATATATATAAATACCTTCAGGAATCTTTAACTTATCTTCCCTACTAGTTGCATTATCCAGAATTCTACCACCTGCTACAGAGCCTTCACATCCAGGCAACACATACATGAATTTTAGATCAAAAGTGCACGTTGCCAATACATTTTGTGTTGAAAAGTCTTTTCTCCCTCTATACCTTGATACTTCATCCTTAGAAACTTTTACACGGAACTATGTTCCATTTATGGCTCCAACACAATCCTAAAAAGATGAATTATTTACTTTTGCTTTTCAAGAACTTATATCTCTAACAAAAAGACAACCATTACAAATACTTAACTTAAAATAAGGAATGAATCTACTGTTATACCGAATTTTTGGATAGACTTGAGTTCCATCGGGTTGGATCAAAAACTTATCTTCAAGTGATATAATCACCCTAAAAAACTTGTGAAAATGACAACTAGTTGTTTCTGCTGACCGATGGAAAAAGAATCCGATTGACCGATTCCTTTCATTGTGTGCAAGAATGTAAAGGGACTTGGCAACTTGTTCCTCCACACAACTGTTTGCATTATCCGTTAGTCGTCCCATTCCTCGAAGTATCCGCACTAGTCTACCAAATGCATCTCGGCCATGCATATTATATCACGTGTGTTCTCATTAAAATTTATTTGATGCATTAATCTTCGTCTTGAAACCTCTCTCTCGATTGCAACTTCAGCAATTGGCCGATTAATACAGTGGAGTTTTGGATGATTACACAACAAAATAACTAGAGACGCCACACAAGAAATTACTCCGGCTACTGCCATTTTTATAAATTCTTCCAAATCATCCGTGGTATCTATTCAATAATACAATATCTAAATTAGAAACACAAACTTATGGTGGACATTTCCTTCAAACTTGTAATGGCTATAACTATAACATGGGGTGTCTTACAAAACAAAACACTGGAGCCTTCTTTGGAATAATTCAAACTTTGATTGGCACTTAAGCTCTGCATTATACTATAAATCAAGCAACTAAGATAATGTACAACTTTGCTCCATGATATACTTAACACCCATTGCAAAAAAAAATGCTTATTTCTTTGACAGAGTCGTGAAATCATGTAATGGTGAGAGTTGACATGAGACAACGATGGAATCACTGTTAATTCCAGTCTTATAAACTAAATGAAGCACATTCAATCATAATACCACTAAAAGCTTGCAGCTAAGTCTTGTAAATTAAGATTTCTGATGCAAGAGAGGCCCGATTGAACCAAAACAACCAATATGTTTATTTGGCATGTTGGTGTAGTGTGGGGTTTTCCTAGTTCTAGTTGTTAACATCTGACCTTAATTGGTTAAGTGTATATTAAAGAGTCTGTTTATGGGGCCCTTTGGTTACCTTAAACTAGAATAGTGGCAGTTGACTAACCTCTTCCCAAAGTTTGTTGTGCAGGTTTCAATTGAGATAGAGATAACATAACTATCAAAATGGGACCAAGTTTGTCCATGTTTGTACGATATAGACCATTTTTTCTTCCATCGTAACGAGCAAGCAGCAAGCTGATCTTTCTACCTTATGAATTGTTTTAGTCCGACCTTGCCGGAAAGGAAATATACGCAACACTACCTCAAGAGTTAAATCAAGGGTCAATATTTGCCTCCGCGATTACCCCTATCGCCACAAATCGCCGTGGCGCTTCTACCGGCAACCCACCCTAGCCTTTAATGTAACATCCCAGTAATCCGGAACGTTAGACACTCGCTCGATCATTCACTCTAAGACAAAAATATCCTCAAATCCCAAACAAATGAACGATTATTATTAGAGCAGCTAAACCAATGTTCATAATCTCAAAAGACTGTCATTAATGAAACATAAAATTAAGTCTAGAAAAAATATAAATAACGTTCACCCACGCAAGGGTTCTAACCATCAGTACTAAACTTAAATTCTAATTCTTTGGCTCGCTCGGCTCTAATCCTTATTCGGACAACTTAATGTTGCCTGCCACCTGCGGAAAGGAAGTCAAAGGGGAGTGAGCTTTTGAGAGCCTAGTAAGGTCAATCAATGATTAAAAAATAAGAAAACGATACGGACGATTTTATATTTGAACCAATAGACAATTTTGAAAATGGAAAAACAGAGCGATTCAAACGATTTTTTGATATACAATCAAATGATAATTTTAAGAGGATTTTCAAAGAAAACCATAGCGTTTCAATATAAACATAGGGATGAGTATCAACTCAATCCCTTAAATAAATAGTCATTCAAAACAGTTCAGATATAATCATTTCAAAACACTTTAGTTACAATAAAAATGCAAAAACAGGAAACATTGAACATGAGCAGTACAATATAGCAAAACCACCCTGGCAGTGCTCGATACGATTTACATATGCATATAAACAACACTACAAGGAAAAAGGCATTTAGCGACGGACTTTTAGCGACGGAACTACTTCCGTCGCTAAAGATGATTTCAGCGACAGAATTTTCGCGGGTAAAAACGTTGTCCAAAAAAATATTTTATCGAAGGATTATTCCGTCTGTAAAAACATTGCCGACGGAGTTTTACCGACGGGCTTTTAACGACGGTATAAACCGTCGCTAAATATTTTTTTGGAATTTTTTAATTTTTGATGATTTTTAAAATTTTTAAGCAACGGAATAATACGGTCGCTAAAAATATCCGTCTGTTAACATGTTTTTACCGACAGACCTTTAGCGGCGGGAATATTCCGTCGCTAAAAGTTCTTTAATACACAAATTTCTCTCTCTCTCTCTCTCTCTCTCTTTCTCCCCATTTCTCTCTATATCCCTCGTTTATCTCTCTGTCGCCGTCTCTCTCTCTCTGTCGGTGTTCTCACCTCCGGCACCCCCGCCCCACCTCCGTCCCTCGCCACCAGCCCCCGACGCCGACGACAAGCCCCCGCCTCCGTCCCTCCCCACCAGCCCTCCATGCCGTCGACAGGCCCCCCTCTACCACCACACCGCCCTTCCCTCTCCCCTCAAATCTGCCGGCCCCATAGCCACCTTGCCGCCCCGCAGCTACCCCACTACTGCCACATTCACCTCACAGTTGCACCACCATCACCACAGTTCCTCCCCCTCCAGTGCACCACCACCCTCTGTCGCCTTTCGCGAGCCGCTGCCGCTGCCTTTCGTGCGCCACTGTCGTCATCCACCTCGCACCACCACTGCCCGAACTCACTTTTTTTTCCCTGTTAGAATTTATTTATCATATTGAATATGTTCAAATATGCTAGAATAAATCTGTTGTTATAATGTAATTGTATGCTAAAAATTATTTATCGCATTGAATCTATTGTTATAATGTAATTATATTTAATCTGTTGTAATGTAATTGTATTTGATTTGTTATAATGTAATTGAATTTAATTTGTTGTAATGTATTGTATTGTATTTAATTTGTGGTAATGTAATTGCAATGATTAAACCCTAATTATCCCTAATTTGTTCTCAAGTAAACCTAATTGAACCAAATTAACCCTAATCAAACCGTAATTATCCATAATCTAACCAATTAACAGTAATTAACCCCGCATAACCCTAATTGAATGAATAAACCTCAATTAAACCTGATTAACTCTAACTGAACCAATTAATTGTAATGAACCCCAATTCAACCTAATTGAACCAATTAATTGTAATTGAACCCCTAATTGAATGCCTGATCCAACCGAACCCTAAATTGAAATAATTGAACCCCCTAATTGAACCCTAAATTGAAGTAATTGAACCCTAATTAAACCCTAAATTGAATGCCCTAATCGAAGCGAACCCTAAATTAAACTAATTAAACCCCTAATTGAACCCTAAATTGAATGTCATAATCCAACTGAAACCTAAATTGAACTAATTGAACCCTAAATTGAATGCCCCAAATCAACCGAACCCTAAATTGAATCAATAGAACCCCCTAATTGAAACCTAAATTAATGTAATTGAACCCTAATTAATCCCTAAATTGAATGCCCTAATCAACACATGAATGCGGTCTATAACCCGAATCTGGAGGAGGATGAGGTCGTAGTTCTGACGTATAACCAGACACACGTGCAGAAGAAGGACAAGGACGAGGCGCGCTAGGCTGGCTATTATGTTTTGGATATTGCCTGACGGATCGATGTAAGTCGATTTGTTTAATTAAGTTGTTAATTTTTTCTTACTATCCTCAATGTCTGTTGCGTTAATTAATGCTCTAACATATCTTTAAATAACTGTTTTTGCAGGCCTCGTATGAACAATTTAGGGAGTCCGGACAGCCATCAGCGTCCACTAGTACGAGTTCGAGTACTGGGGCGTTGAAGCAATGGCTGGACACGCCGGAGGTCGTCAATCGGCCGAAAGGCCGCATACGCGGCATGCCTAGCATGACTGCTCTTACCGTGATATGAGGGTCCTCACCCCCCGCTGCCCCTGCACAGACACCAGCTCCTCGGCGTCTGTTGGATGAGGAGGAGATCCAGCGCATTGCTACGGTGGTGTTGAGGCTAATGAAGGAGCAGGATCAGCAGGGTATCGCTACCAGACATGTCGAGCTGGCCCCGGATCAGTAGGATCCAGATCCAGGACTCGGTAACCGTTGATGAGCCCCTTCTAGTGCCGGTCGCAGCTTGTCCCCCCTCCCCCTGCCTGGTCCCAGTGTGTCCCATCCTCCCCTCGCCCGGCTTGTACATCATGACTATTTTTTATAATTAATTGCAAATATTTCTGTGTATTGATTATTGTGCGTTGTTGAGAATTAAAATTTTCATTATAGGTTTGGGTAATAGAAAAATAAATTTTTTTTTTAAATTTGACCTTTGGCGACAGATTAATTAATTTCGTCGCCAAAAGTCTTTCTTGTACTAACTTTTGGCGTCGGAATATTCCGTCGCCAAAAGTCTTATTTAGCGACGGAACATTCCGTCTCTAAATTCACGAAATAGAAAATAAATTAAAATATGTAAAATATAATTAGCGACGGATATTCCGTCGCTAATTAATAAATAAATCCGTCACAAAAAGTTCGATATTAGACGGCGGATTTGAAATTTCGTCGCCAAACTTTTAGTAACGGGCTTATATACGAGAGACTTTTAGCGATGAAATTTTGGCTTTTAGCGACGGATTTCCCCGTTGCTAAAAACCTTTTTTTCTTGTAGTGCAATGACTAGTTCATTTAGGTACTAGTTTAACTCATCCAATTGACCATCCTTATAACTACAACAATACAGACCATCCTTATAATCCCCAGATTTACTAACTCATGTTAATATTCAAAGAATTTAAATAGAATTCAAAAGGTTTTACAATAATTGAATTAAATAAACAGATGAGAATAACAAATTCCAAACGATCGCTATCAGGCTCAAATTAAGGTTTAATGGACATTTTCAAAACATCATTTATATCAAACATAAAATTGAATCAATGTAGTTCATAAAGTTATCATAATAAAATATTTGAAATCAGAACGATGAAGTAGGGTTCGGATAGAATTCCTTACTTCGATCCAAGTTATGCGCGCTACAAACCAACCTCGTTCAGATCATGTGATTTAACCTATATGGCAAACTAATTATCAGAACACAATCTATACTACAAATTTTATAGACTAACATCAAATACCCGAACGACGCTCGCTTCCAACCCCAGAATCACGCAACTCAAACCGGGTCCCACACATGACCAACTTAACCGAAAAACATCTACCCTCCTTAACGAGTAACGATACTCTAAAATTTATAATAAATTACAGTAAAACACTTTTATAGCTTAAAACATTAGCAAAAGTCAAAATATAAATTTTCTGAATTTTTGAATATTTTTTAATTAAAATAATTTCTTTAAATGCAATAAAAACCCATAAATAGCCATAATTGTTTCTAGGTGAAAATAAAATTCCATAATTTCTCTAATAACTTTAAAATATGTATAAAAATTATAGAAATTTAAGTCAGAAATTAAAAGCTATTAAAACTATTTTTAAATTATTCATTTTGCTAAAATCACTGCGATACACCAATTATAGCAAATCAACTCTAAAAATCACCAAATTCAAACTGAAAGGCTTATTTATACCATAAAGACATTACTATAATTTTTTCCAGAGCATTTTCAGGTTTTAAAAGCTCCAAAAGAAATTTACGATTCTGAAATTATAGAAAATACTAAAAATTCATACAACCTCAGAAAATTATGAAATTTTCTCCACAAATTCTAATATAGCCTAACGTATTATGCTGTAAAGTTTTACATGCTAACGATAATTGTGCACTAACCAATACACGCACCGAACTTAACGTCAACTCGATACCCGATCCGCACTTCCCTTCCTTTTCCCTTCGGCTCTCTTGCCTATTCCCACTATTTCTTCTCTGCCCAGCTGTCCACAGCACTTCCCACACACTGATTTTTCACGCACATTACTCACATCAAGCACACAGTACACCATATCTTCTTTTTCCCTTGCACTTCACTCATTTCACCATGTTTATCTCCTTTCTCTGTAACACTCTTATACCCACAATCACTCAAGACACACTCACCTATTGCAGTCACCATACCTCTACATCCACACACCACACAACCCACATAATCACATAAAAACACACACCCCATTAGCACACAGGTTCACGAAAAAAAAAGGGCACAACCCACTTCCTCCTCGTCTCTTCTCTGCCATGCAACTGCACTACAGCCACCCATACCCATTACAAACACACTACAGCAATATAATGCCTCCCCTTCTCCTCTCCGTATGCACAACACACTCAAGCACTCAACAACACACACATACACACACAGACCTGTTTACACCCACACAACACACACTTTCACTACCTCAGTCACGGCACACCCCTTCCATTTTCAATTTCCATATTTAACCGCACACACACACAAGCACACAATGCACCCTCACGGCTGAACATCTATGGCAGACCCACATTCCCCTTCCCTTTCACTACTATACTCCCCACACAAAACACACCCACAGTGCACATTAAATCTGTCCAGCAGTAGGTCTCTTCTCTCTCTCTTGGACGCACTCAAACAAGCTTGTACCCAGCCATGGCAGCCTTGCAAACACAGCCATGGCAGCCCCTCCATGGCTGCCCTCACTCTCTCTTCCTTGCCACTCATACACCTCACCAATATGTGAACATACATATACACACACAACCACTTCATGCCCAACTGCCGTCCATATCTCTACACAACTCACAAGCTAGTCCCCATACACACTGCTGTCTATCACTCTTTCTCCATTGTCTAAAATGGGTCTTTTCTTTCCCAAAAATTCACACATAAACACACAATGCACATGAACCCACTCACGGCAGCTTTTACCTCAGCCATCCCTCTTCACTGCAATTTCCCTCACGGTAGAATCCCTCTTCACCCACAAGCACCACGGCAGCCCTTCCCTGTCACACACCCACCTTCACTACCACAACACCCACTAGATCTAGATAGCAACGGCTGTCTTGGCAGCCATACTCTCCCTACAGCTGTAACCCATTAAAAAAAATAGAGAGAGAAGGCTTGAATACTTACCGAAAATCTGGTTCTTCTTCGCCTTAGTTCCACACTCTCACTCTCTCTCTCTCTCTCTCTCTCTCTCTCTCTCTCTCTCTCTCTCTCTGCACCTCAACCTTTTACCGAATGTACGGGAGGAGAATTTTCACTACAAGAAAAAAGATTTTCAGTGACGAACTTTTTCGTCGCTAAAAGTCATATTTCGTCGGTAAAAACTTTTAGCAACGGACTGTCTGTGGTTAAAATTCCGTTGGGATAAAAGCCGTTGCTAAAAGATTTGCGACGGAAGTTAGTGGTCTGTCGGCAAAAGTCTAACTTTTACCGACAGAATTAATTACCTTTAGCAACGGTAAAGTCCATCGCTCAAGGTAATTTTCGTAATTTTTTATTTTTTAAAGTTCATTTTTCAAAAGATTTTTAGCGACAGAATTTCTGTCGTTAAAAGTCCGTCGCTAATTGTGATTATTTAGCGACGATAGCTAAAATTCCATCCATAATAAGAGAATAAGACTTTTAGCAACGAAAAATTCGTCGCTAAAAGTCCATCAATAATAACTTTAGAGACAATTTTGTGTCTCTAAAAACCAATGGCAGATCCTTCTTTTGTATTTAGCGACGAAAAATCAGTCACTAAAAGTTCGTCGCTATAAATATATATTTTTTTAATTTTTCTTTAATCCTTCGAATTGTTCCCATAATTCAAGTATTGTAAACAATAAACACAAGAAAAGTTGATGTCAATGGCGATTGCAAACTATACCACCTACTAACATTCATAATGTGAACAAACCCCCACCAATCTTGTACAAGTTTAATATAAAATAAGAAGCCATTAATTCAAGGTGTTATTCACACCGATAGATAGGAAGAATTGAATTTGTTTGACATGCATACATAAGAAATTTTTGGCCTCCTTGTGAATATAATATACAAGGTATCTTTAAATGCTTTCTTAGCGTCATTTATGGCATGATTTTTGCTCCCAAGCTCTATCAACCATCCTTTGCATCTTGAACAGAGCTTCAACCCCTACAAAATGAATTAATAGTTTGGTGACGCACAAACAAACATAGCCCACTAATGCAAGGGAAAAAGCTTATCCGTTGCATACTTTTTGTTTGATGAACTGTTACCGATAGAAAGAAATCTTTTACAACTATAAGGTTTTGAAGCAAAGACATTTGCAGGATGAACTACATTACCATATAATCGACTATAATGCTTTCCATCCTTGCAACAAAACAAAGCCTAGCAAGAAACTGCAGCAAAAAAGGAATAATGACATAAAGTTGGGAAATAATTAATATTGTACAATAAGATACACAAAACAGGAGTTGGAGTTGGACTATGGTGAAGACTTCCCTAAAAGAAGTAGACAACTTACCTTCTTCTTCTTTAAACCTTCGCTCCCTCTCATCTGCTCATTTTTTGCACATTCGGGAACCTTTCACGCCGAATGAAATTAAATGTACAGTTTTTCAGTTAGGGATTTAAAGCCTTCGGGTCCTCATGGTTTTCCTGCCATTGTTTTTAAGCGCTATTAGGGGTTTATGGGACTGTTGGTGACTGCAGCTGTCCTTTCCTTTTTCAATTCTGGTCAGTTATTCGGGAGGTTAATCATACTTTTCAGTTCCAAAGGTTCAGTATCTTGAGTCAGCTGCTGATTTTGACCTATTAGCCTGTGTAATATTATTTATAAAATCAATGCTAATGAGGTAATGGTAAACAGATTGAAACCGGATGTGTGAAATAGTCTCGTCATTCCAAAATGCTTTTGTTTCGAGGTGCAGTCTCTCTGATAATGTTTTGATGGTTCAAGAACTTACAAAATTGTGTTCGACGGAGAGCTAAGGGGGTGTAGTTCTTGTTGCGCTTAAATTGGATATGAGCAAGGCTTTTGATCGGGTTAATTGGATAGTCCTTCATGAGGTGTTGCTTCGACTAGGTTTTCCTGGTTATTCAGTGTGTCTCGACAGTTTATTTATTCTATTTTGGTGAATACGGTTCCATCTCCTTTTTTCCATCCTACTTGTGGAATTCGTCAAGGTCATCCCCTGTCACTTTTTCTTTTTCTAATTAGCCCTAAAGTCCTTTCGGCCAGTTTATCCTAGGCTGAGACGTAAGCAAAATTTACAGGCATCAAGGCAGAGAAATTTTCCCGCCACTTTCTCATATCATGTATACCGATGATCGTATAATTTATTTCTTAGTCTGCAGAAAAATGTTCTCGAGAATATTGAGGCAGTTAAAAAGGTCATGAGTGAGTATTGTGTTTTGTCTGGTTAGTGCATCAACTAGATGAAATCAAGCTTAGTGATTAGTCCTAATGCTTAGGCTGAGCTCCGTCATTTGATTAAGTAGACTTTAGACTTTTCTACTTCTCTGGAATTTGAAAAATATTTGGGATGGACGTGGCTCTAAATAAAAAAGGAGATTTCAGAATCCTTGTTCAGAAACGTTATGCACATTGGTTGGGGCTGCTGTTACACAAAGCTGGTCGCATTATCCTGATTCAATCTATGCTTTCTTCCCGCTTGATTCATTATATGTCTGTCTTTAAATTCCCTATGTCATTTGTAAAAAGTTAAATCAAGGCTCACTTTTGGTGGTTGGAAGATGCATCTCGAAAATCAATTCATTGGGTTGCGTGGGCTACTATTTGTTTCCCTAAAGGGTTAGGGGGACTAGGTTTTCGAGATTTTTAACTTCCAAGTCAAGCCTTGCTTACCAAACAAGCCTGGAAATTTGGTATCATCCTCAAAGTCTTGTTGCGCATGTATCTAAAGGCCGAAGTTTTGCAAGACACCGTTTTTTTTTTCAACAGACTCAACCTCGACAGAGTTCAAGGATTTGGCACAATATTTTGGTTGGTCAGCATATTCTTAAATAGGGCGTCCAATGACATATAGGCGATGGGAGATCCTCTGCTTTTCTCGCCGAGGCAACCTCCATGTCGATAAACCAGGCATGAATTTAGCAGAGAAAGCCATGGCAAGATGCAATTCTCGTGGTGGGGTCTACACAGATGAATTCTCGCAAAGAAAGCCAGGGCAAGCCACGTCACGAATTTCAATACGAATTTCAATTCAAAGGGCTCATTGCAGACGACACAGTGGGATTCAATCACTGTGTGGCTCTCAAAAATCTTCACCGTCGGCATCAACCCGATCGCGGCCTGTGACGTCCGGTAGGGCTATTTCTGTTCGAATTGAATGAGCCAAGTATTACGACTATAGGGTGAGAAGCAAAGCTTCAGTGAAAGAGAAGGCGAACAGCTTCCGGTATGGGCAGCTTGAAGGGATAGGGTGAGAGGGAGTTGAAGATCCAGGCAGTATAGAAATTAAAAAAAAAAGTAGAGAAGAAACTGAAGAGAGAGAAGGCGGTGCCAAAGGGAAAGGGTGAACAGTAGTGGAGGTGGCTTTATCTGATATGAATTCATTTGTGTTGGAAAAAGGTGAAAACACCTCTAAGGTATTTTTCCTTTTTTCAGTACTATTTGGATTTTGTATACAAAATGAATATTCAAAATGATAAAAGTACAAAAAAAGAGTACATTTTTTTACCATCATTACAAAATTAGAGTACAGAAAAAACGATAAACGTATGCCCCCTTAATTCACATGGTGAGTATCTTTGTTATCCTTTAGTCGATCTGGCTAGGTCAAAATGCGGTGGTTTTTAAGTAGAGTAAATTTTATCCGCAATTGATTATCTCTCACACTCATTTTTTTGGGCTGTATTCAGTGCGCCAGTCACTTTCAACGATGCCTAAGTAAAGTAAAACAAAAGCAACAAATTCCTTTGGAGGTCAAATATGATTGTCAAGTTCACTATTATCCTCCGCTCCGTCCCATTTTCGTTGCTGATCATTGTGACTGTGCTTTGCCTTCATCTCATGTTTTCTGCTCTTTTTCGATAGTCAGTTCTTCACTTAATGAGAAATTTGGTTTTGGATTGGTATTTTTCAGTCCAATTTGGGTTCCGATTGGGGTGTTTATTGATGTGTTGGTTTCTGTTGATGCTACAAGTGCTCTCCAGTTACCTTTGTATATTGGCATTAAATGGGCTCCTAAGTTACATTACTTCCATGTCATTCTGTGACAGTGATTTCGTGCTGCAGATGATAACTTCACTTGAGCTACGTTCATCCAATACAGCCTTTTTGTGTACATTAACTGCTAACAACAGGAAAGACTGATCCTCTATCTCTTTCGTCTGCATTAGCAGCTTTTGTTATCCCATCTGGTAAAGATGTCCAGCAGGAATGGTTTGAGCACAAATAGCCTATGTGACCTCTTCCTAGTATTAGCATGCCACTTTGCTGACTTCCTTGAGGTGTTTTTGCTCCGTGTAGCTAATTATTTTCTGTATTTCACTTGGATGGGGATGTCATCCAAGATGTATGTTTGTATGGTTATAATTGTTCCTACACCTTGTATATTTGGTCTTATTTTGGAAAGCTGGTATATATTTTTGACTTCTTCCTAAAAAGCAAGAAAAAAAATAAGCTAGTTTTGAGTTATGAGATTGTTGCATCGCATTGGATTTCGGACTGTATTATATACATTATAAAGCCGGAGCTGAAAAAATGTTAAGTCATCGCCTACTTCCATGCTTTCTCCTCTACCCATATATATTTATTATTAACCAAATGAGCCCTAAGGCCAAAGAGGAAGACATTTTTCTAACACGAGTTAGAACGAGGCTGCGCCCAATTTGCCAGTGTTCATGAATAGGAAGAAGAGCCTTACTGAAGGTGGTGGTGGTGGTCACCAACTCATTTAGATAGTAATGGTGAAGAGGGGAAGCTTTCTTAGGCCGAATACTGTTTTGGTTACGATGTGTGCGGTTGCGTTAGATTGCTCACTGATACTTCCTTTTGTTTCGGGCTATTCAATGGCCTGACCCAACCACAAGAAATCTCCAATAAAAACTGCAGCTTGAGCATAAGCATTAGCGATCGTTAAGTTCACCGTTAACAAAATTACACGTCGTTATACACTATCTTTAATTATCGAGTTCAAACGAATTTAGATTTTCTTGTATTCTTCCTTTATTCGATAACTTGAACAGCCAACTAATGATACACGAAAATTCAATTCTATCTGATTAAAGAAGAGAGTCCACATGCTAATGAGCAAATGCTCTTCAATGGCAGTGGCCTCGGGACCGCCCGGCAGTGATGTGATAATCACATGAAGACATGGTCAGTCTGCTAGCACAGGCCACCCCAGTCATTGAATGACACTTTTCCTGTAACTTCTGCCGTTAAAATGATCACACGGCCCTACATTTGCTGACAACGTATACTAATATCTAAAGCCTTCAAAGCCATTTAATGCCCGGCGTCTACCAATTCTTGGAGACAATTAACAGATTCTGTGAAATTCTTTTGTTAATGATACTTCAAATCTACCCACATTCAACAACAAAATCTTCTTACCTTCGAGAAGGTCTCTTGGGGATTTGACGATTGTTCGCTCGGTCGCACACGAGACGGATTCGTATTCTTTGTACTTAGTAAAGTATTATTAACTCGTAAATATCTTTTTCTTTAATTTTCTGCTTCAAACTCATTTAAGAATATTGTACTGTACGGATAAAAACAACATGTCGAATAAAAGCGCACTTCGAGTTTCAAGTCGTTGGCAATATTTAGCCCCCCTGGAATTTTAAATGTGTAGAATTGCAGAAATTCACGTTTTCATATGATGCAAAAATTGATTGTCTAGAGTAATCTTTCATTACCGTTTCTCATCCATACAACCGAAAACTGAACAAGAAAAACGAAAGGAAAAAAAAAAAAGAAAACCAAAGTAATTACTCAAAAGATGATACGAATCTTCGGGATAGTGTCTGAATTGTATGTACAAGATTGCTTCCGCTCCCACTGGCCTCAAACCTAATCCATCGAGGCATTTTGAGGGTAGAACTAGAGGCCCTACATGATCTGCAATCGCTGATTGTTTTCTCATAAGAAGTTACAACACAACGAACACCGTGACACAAAGCTGAACTTCAAAAATAGTTGTAACTACACCAAGATTAATAGTATTACCCTGTATGCCATTGAATTTTAAATTGGAATGAAAGCAAAGAAGATAAAGAAAAATACAAGTAAGAAAACGGTAATTTTTGGACAAGTCTTCCAAATAATCTAAGAGAAAAATCAAGTGAAAATATTATATGAATGATGACACTAACAAAAGAGCAGAAGAGTATGAGAAAAGCTTCTTTCTTGTTTTCAAGCCAAGAGGCAAAACTCCTTCCTTTCCGCGAAGTTATCAACAATCATATGCCGAAGGTCCCCCCCCCCCCCCCCCAAAGAAAATAGGCAAAACTAGCTTAAAACAAGCGCATCCGTGCAAGGATAAGAGAACCCAAAGCAAAAATCCATCCACGACACCCCCCCATGGAAAGAGCCCCCAACAAGCTCATCAATCCATCACTCTAACCTCATTCTTTGCTGTCTTTTCTTCACCTCTCTCTCTCTCTCTCTCTCTCTCTCTCATACAAACATACAGGCAAGCCTGCTGCGGGGACTGCCCATTTTTAGGGTACCCTTAAGTGTCAAAATAAGACCTACTTCTTGTTTCAGTCACCTCCCTGAGTCCCTATTCAACTAGCTACTTGGTACCCCCCACACCAGCCAACATAGAACCGGAAGCAATGCATAATTTGTTCTCCGATTACTGATCCCGATTATTCGGAACAAATAAAGTCGATGCTACAGAGGCTTAAGGGAGAACGAGGTTAATTAAACTATATTTCCAACGCCTTTACCAGTCGACACAATGTTCAGACCCTCTAATGTTTTCTAGCCTATCACGTGAACTTACACTGTATACCGGAAACAAAACTATGAATATTTAATGAAGCGCTTTTCATTTCATTGGTTACACATCGTAGCAACAGCGTATTGAGGTTTGGGGGTTAAGTGAAGAGCGATGATCAATTCCATATCATTCGACACTTCATACATATATGCATCACTGTAGCGGCCACATGAAGTGTTTTGGAAGAGGGAAATAGACTATATGAGTGATATGTTTCAACTTCATCATCATAACGTACCCTTTCCAATGGGTTTTGACAATTGTGCATATAAACGCATCATGAATATGCGTAGATACAAAAGAAAAAGAGGGAAAGGGAAAAAGAAAAAGAGAACACATTGGCAAAGGAAATATTCATAGACTATATGAGTGATACAAGTGTACATCTAGACGGAAGGAAGAACAGTTGGTAAGAAATTACCGACCAACTTGTTGAAAGGGTTAAATACTTCAATTGTTCACTAATAAACAGTGTAACAGAGAGAAATTTGAAGGCCAAATTGGTTAATAACTGGCTTTTGTTGGGGTTACAAATTGCAAAAATTACAACTACACTTGCAATTAGTCAAGGCCGGAAGAAACGAAACAGAAAATCAAAGAGACCAACCTGTTGCAGAGTTCTTTGCAGATAGGAACCATATGTAACCAGTAACAACACGAAGAAAGATTGAGCCGTCCCGCCAATATCACCACCACCACCACCACCCGTCCACCGCCACTACCACCACCGCCACCGCCAACGGGAGACACCACGCTGCGATAAACGGGCTTGGAAATGCAAGTTGTTACAACCAGCCCATTTGGCACAAAAGCTAGAGAAACCCATTTGCTTCACAAACATTGCAGTGACATTCGCAGCCCAAATCTTGTTCCAACGATGCACCTGTAGCCACAACCACCGCCGCAGGCGCGACCCTACCATCACATTAACACAGAAACCGAGATAAAGACAGCTGAGAGGAACTTTGTGGGTGCATGTTGATGAAAAACAAGATCATGAATCGAGAGAGAGAGACCAAAAAACATGGGGTTTTTCAAAGGGCTTTGATGGGTATTCTTGTCCTATCTTGATATTAGGAAAAGGAAAACTTGAGGGGGGGTCTTTGCTTTGTGCTTGTATTGTGTCTGGCGTCTAAAACCGGGTGACTCTGTCTGTGAACATAATGAAAACAAAATATTCAGCCTGAAATAAAGGGATTATGTATGTTTTTCCTGAGGGTATGGAACTATGTGCTCTTGATATAATTTCACGTTGGATAATTAACGATTAATAATTTCATATATAAACTGTGAGCCTCTTCTTTTATTATTAATTAATTTTGAATTGTATCTTTTCACATGATATTAGAGCAAATTGATTCAGGCCCAATAGATAATTTAAAATCAAATACATCGCTATCCAGTCTAATTCATCCTCGTGTTTGTCTCACTCAAAAAAGTTTGGTCACGTGCGAGGAGGCATATTGAGATACAATCTCGCATCGGATAACTAGATATCGACAAATATCCTCATCACTAAATAATTTTTTATTTGAATGACTAAAAAGTTTTAGATTGATTTGCTTCCCAATCACACGTATGTTCTTCTCACACAATGACACCTTACTGGAAGCAACACGGTTTAGCCATATTTGAGCAGGCAACCACTGTGCCTTTGTGCTTACTTGCCTCACCCTTCACAAACTAGTCACATCTGCTAATACAGAGAGTGTCAAGTGACTAACACTAATGGTGTGGCAAAATAAACAGACAAATACTTTAAAATGACAGGGCTCAGAAATTCAAATAATGTTTGTTGAACCCTGGGGAAGTCTGGCATTTTATAGAAGAGAAGAGTACGGAACGAGCAATAGTATTATTATAAGAGAAGGGTAAAACCTGACTTCCCTGACCAAACAGGCATCAACTTCGAGGTGTTTCTCGAGACTGCCACCAAATTTTAAACCCTACACACTCCCGAAACCAAGACTGTGTTGTGGCCAAACATTCGTTTGTGGATTTAGGGGCGGCTGAATAAATAGGTAGCTGCTTAGCACCTCAGCTCAGGTTCTTGCTAGTTAATACTGGTACCTACAACTTAAGCTACGTTAGGCACTAAACTGTGGGGACCAAAGTGACATGGTGGGTCACAGGCAAAGACTTTCAAGATCCATTGAGTTGTCTGAACAATTAATTGATGCAAAGGTCTCCATGTTCTTCGTGTACAGAGTCATTGGGTGACTGGGCCATTACCAACCTGCAAAGAGAATTTCCTTATTTGTGTAGCGAATATCGTTTACTACTCTGTCTATAAAGTAAAGTATATTATAAGATTTTAAAAAGTGTATTAATATGTATTATGTAGATAAAAAAAATTATTAGTATAAAAAATATATTATTTGACTATAAAGAATAATCTTAACATCTGAATTAATCACGACTAAATAGAAAAGATATGAAAAGATGAATTCACTTACATTACTCTTAAGTTTCAATTATTAAATTGTATTGTTTGTTTGATTAGACTGCATACAATAATTATGAGTTATTTGCATGTAGATGTGTGTTTACCTCTAATTTTGTTATATTTCAAGTTGAAAGATAAATAATAAATAGCGATACAATGGAACCGTTAGATACTTGTCTTCTTGAAGCTTTTGTTTGAAGTTGTTAACTATATTTCGAATGAATATTGGCTTAGCACTTAGAGTAGTAGGTTAATTA
The DNA here is from genome assembly GCA_033070095.1 of Escallonia herrerae. Taxonomy (NCBI): domain Eukaryota; kingdom Viridiplantae; phylum Streptophyta; class Magnoliopsida; order Escalloniales; family Escalloniaceae; genus Escallonia; species Escallonia herrerae. Next base: position 5,217 of record JAVXUP010003596.1, on the reverse strand, counting down.
TGCTAGTACCGTATAAGTTAAATGACGAATATGATTGTAATTTAAATTAAAAATATGACGGCGCTATCAAGTATCCCTTTTGAAGTGTAAATTTTACATATCAATTTAATTCTTTAACTTCAGAGATCTTTAAGGTGGTATTATATATATATATATATATATATATATATATATATATATATATATATATATATATATATATATATATATATATATGGAGCTGATCCGTTGATAGCGCTAGCAAAATGGGAGATCTTGCTAGCGCGATCTGACCGTCCATCCCGAAGGGATGGACGGCCCAGATCGCGTATTTTTGCGGCGCTGTCAGTCGTCCGCTACATAGTGTAGCGGACGGCCTTTTTACCATTTTGCCCCTGCTCCCCCCTCCGCTACACTGTCTAGCGGACCACATAATTGGGCCCACATTGACAGCCAAAATGTCGTCCGCTAGACAGTGTAGCGGACGACTGACTCCGTCAATATCAGTCCTGTCAATGTCAGTCCTGCCGATGCACGACTGTTACTTTGTCATTATCCCACCGTCCGCTAGACAGTGTAGCGGACCGTTTTTCCCTTTCTTTACTTCGAAACCCTTATTCATTCCTTCTAAACTGCTATTCATTCCTTCTTCTCACAATTCTTCTAGCGGCGTTGGCAAGTAGATCGGCGCAATTTCTTCTCAAGAAATCCTTTAATCGACGAATCAATCACGTAAGTTCACAAACCAATCCTTTATTTGTTCATAATCTAGAGTTGTTATCGCGGCTTATGCATGATTTTGAATGTGTGCGCGGTGCATTGTGCTAGCGTTTGTCAATGTATCTATACATATATATAGATTATATATGTGTATTGCGTATTATTTGTTCATGTGATTTCACTTGTAAAATCACATTCCGTGTCTGTTTGTATCTATGTACATTGCATATACACAGCATGTGAACTTATGTGAGTATTATCTGATCACATGCTAGCGTTGACTGTGCTAGCGTTGTATGTTTGAGAATGTTTACGCTTCCAACCTTGCCGTTTTGCATAATTTCAGTTGCAAAAAATGGATTTCAACCCTGGACCAGAAGATCCGTCCGTATTATACGACCAAGCAAACCATATCAGTACGCTCATATGGGATGGTGGAGTAAGATACTTATTTTATCAACTTTGTTATTCTTGGGAACGTTGTATATCGTTTAATTTGCTTAAATTGTATTTATTAATTCGTAGGAAAGAGCACTTCTCAACACGGTAGAAGTATCCGATAATTTTAAAGCATGGAAATTGAACAGAACCCAGAAAAGATTACTGCGTGGGATTGGGTTTGGGATTTTCACGCATGGGCAGATCTTTCAACAACTTGACCGGCACTTAATAGGTGCCCTTGTTGAAAGGTGGAGAAGTGAAACGAATACGTTTCACTTCCCTCTCGGAGAGCTGACAATTACCCTAGAAGATGTAGGGTTCATCTTAGGGTTACCGGTGACGGGGCGGCCGGTAATAGCTCCTCCGTCGGAAGCAACGAATAAGAGGACCGCTAGGGACTTCTTTACTTCGATACCCCAGGATCAATTTAGCACTGGTGGTATCAAGTTGAAGTGGTTGGTAGATACCTACAAGGTTCTGCCGGATAACTACACGGATCAGATGCTTGTGCTGTACACACAAGCTTTCCTCTTGTGGGTGATGGGGGCAATTCTGTTCCCAACAACGTCGAAGAATACCGTCAGCGTCAAATATTTACCGTTGTTGGGTAACCTGCTGGAGGTTGGGGATTATGCCTGGGGAGCCGCAACTCTTGCGTACCTGTACCGAGCATTGCACAAGGCAACGAGGCCCGACTCCAAAGCGATATGTGCATGTCTCTCGCTATTGCAGGTATATCATACAATTCTTGATTACTGCTCGTTTCTTTTTTTTGTTGAATTGACAATAAAATTTGACGATACTTTATTTAATTTGTCTTTGCTCTCAGGTGTGGTCTTATGAACACCTTGCTACCGGCGCACCCAGGCGTAGGGACGGAACCGATAATGTGTGGCCTCGGTTGTGCGCCTGGGAGTACAGCCGGAAGGACAGCCACTACCAGAGGAGAGACGATCCCCATCACAACATTACGTACTATCGGGGGGAGCTCGACTCGTTATCTCCTGGCCAGATGCGATGGGCACCGTACAAACATTTGGCGCGACGGGTGGGAGAGTCGTTCGTCTTCACGCTCTCCGGGTTGCAACGCACACCCCTGATCCACTTCGAGGTCGCAGAGTGGCAGCTGCCAGATCGCGCTATGCGCCATTTTGAGTGCCTGCAGGGGTTGCCAGCCGGCGCGCCGGATATGAGGCTTAACAGGAACCCACCGGGTGTCGGACGGTTTGGCAAGGCGAATGCGCACGACTTGTGCGCACGAGAACTTGAGGTTTGGGATTCCTGGCAGGACACGCTGGCGGCCATTGTGTCGGAGCCTGACCCCGTGATCAGCATCGAACAGTACAATGGGTGGTACTACCGCATCACCCGGAGGAGAGTAGCTCCAGTAAGGTTTGAACGCGGGGAGAAGTACCACCCTAGGGGTCAGATCGATGAGCACATGGCATACAATCTGGTAAGTTGGCCAACCAGTGCTTTAATTGAACTTGATGATTCTAACTGTGTATGAAGTTACTTATTTATTATCTCTCTGGATGTAGGTTAATGCCTCGTTCGCCTTCTTCCAGAAGTTGAGCGAGCGGAAGGATTTGGTGGATGCAATGGGCGAGGAGCTTCGCCAACAGGCTGATGCGTTGGCGTATGGCTGCGGGAATTTTTTGCACCAAGCATCGGGCCAGCCTTCCGGCGTCAGCCCGGGAATGGGTTATCCGGGGTGGCAGCCCCCATATGTGAGCGAGGGATACACCGATCCCTCGGGACAGACTTCGGGAGTGAGCCAGGGATATGGTGGTCCCTCTGTACCGGGAATGGGTGGTGATTGGGGACCGCCAAGCACCATGGGCCAGGCTCAAGCGCCGTGGGAAGACTACAGTGCGCCCTCCTTCTCTTTGCTATTGGACTCGGAACCCCAACCCTTCTCTCAGAGTCAAGTCACGCAAGACTGGGGTTTCGGACACATCAGTCTGTCGGAGACACTGCCCATTGTCCCGTGGGCAGGACCATCTATTGCCGAAGGAGGGCAATATCCCCCGGTCGACCCCCCGAAGGAGTGCAATATCCCCCCGTCGACCCCCGAGGGCAATATCGCAAAGGGCATCCAGTGAAGCCCCTAAAGCCGCATAAATGCCAAATAATCAGAGAGCGTTATTTTAGCGGCTTCCCCCGGGACAAAGCGTTGTATAGTGTGAATCATCCGGAGGGCATGGATTACACTTGCGAGTGGGGAGAAATGGCCTCCCTGGCTCCGGGGAGTTGGTTAGACAACGGTGTCATCTCCACATACGTGGAGATTCTGAAGGAAAGGGGTCGGGAGCGGCTGAACGAGTATCCGGCCGTTTTTTTGGTTGATGCCTTTTTTCATAGCCTCCTAGTGTCTGAATGGCATGAGTGGGTCGAGCAAAGGCGGAAGAAAAAGTTGAGCCAGTGGAGACCGTCCGCTAACCTACGAGCGTATCTTGCTAGGGATAGTCCAGTGAGCGCAAGTGTTGCCGACGTGTTTCTAATCCCATTTTTAGGGGAAAGCCACTGGTACTTGGTTTGCTATGAACCAACAGAGAAAGTCGTATCGGTGATCGACAGTCTCCACGACGATACCACCCACATGCCTGTGCTGCAGATGTACAAAGCCCAGTTGGACTCAATGGTAATATTACGATTGTTGTTTAACAGTTATTGTAACTTGGCATAAATGTTAACTCGTGTCTTACGCCGTTTTGTGTTTCTCGCAGAATATATTTTGTGCAATGGTCAATGGTATCCGTGGTAACCCTGTACCGGCGCGGCCAAAGCTCGATTTGCGATTGAAGAAGAGGAGGCCCAAGCAACGTAACACTTCGGACTGCGGCGTCTTCCTTTGCATGTACATGGATTACATTTGTCGGTCTGAGAGCCTCAAGGCGGCCGTGTGGAGCCAAGCAGAAGTAGACACCTTTAGATATAGAATAGCTTGGCAAATTATGAAAGGCCGGCCTAGAGCGGTTAGGTTTATTGTAAATCCGGCTAATGACGAGAATCCCTCCCAACATGAGGACCCCAGTTGACATTGTACCATTACAATAATTTTTTTAATAAACTATGATTATTTAGAAAGCTCTCATTGATTTGTGTTGAAGATTATTGATTGATTGATTTGTCTGATTTCCGTTGAAGATGATTTGATTGTTTGAGTTTTTTTGGCTCTCATTGAGAATGATTGAAAGGTGGAAAACAAAATGTGTAGCGGACAGTTTCCAAGTGTTGGGTTAAGACATTCTGCTTGTCCGTCCGCTACACAATGTGGCGGACAGTGGGGAAGTGAAAATTTTCTAAGTGTTGGGTTAAGAGTTTCTGCTGGGCCGTCCGCTACACAATGTGGCGGACAGTGGGGGAAGTGAAAATTTTCTAAGTGTTGGGTTAAGAGTTTCTGCTGCCCGTCCGCTACACAATGTGGCGGACAGTGGGGAAGTGAAAATTTTCTAAGTGTTGGGTTAAGAGTTTCTGCTGGTCCGTCCGCTACACAATGTGGCGGACAGTGGGGAAGTGAAAATTTTCTAAGTGTTGGGTTAAGACATTCTGCTGGTCCGTCCGCTACACAATGTGGCGGACAGTGGGGGAGTGAAAATTTTCTAAGTGTTGGGTTAAGAGTTTCTGCTGGCCCGTCCGCTACACAATGTGGCGGACAGTGGGGAAGTGAAAATTTTCTAAGTGTTGGGTTAAGACATTCTGCTGGTCCGTCCGCTACACAATGTGGCGGACAGTGGGGAAGTGAAAATTTTTAAGTGTTGGGTTAAGAGTTTCTGCTTGTCGTTCCGCTACACAATGTAGCGGACAGTGGGGAAGTGAAAATTTTTAAGTGTTGGGTTAAGACATTCTGCTGGCCCGTCCGCTAGACAATGTCGCGGACAGTGGGGAAGACATTCTGCTGGTCCGTCCGCTACACAATGTCGCGGACAGTGGGAAAGTGAAAATTTTCTAAGTGTTGGGTTAAGACATTCTGCTGGTCCGTCCGCTACACAATGTAGCGGACGGTGGGGAAGTGAAAATTTTCTAAGTGTTGGGTTAGACAATGTAGCGTTATGCAGTTTTAATAAATTGGCG